>PVIW01004391.1:0-46274 GCA_004026585.1 Noctilio leporinus | reverse complement strand
CCCATTACAGGACAATAATGAACAAAACTAACAACAAGCAAAACAGAACCAAATATATGAATACATGGGTAAAGGAGTTGGGGGGAGGAGGGAGGCAGAGTCAGGGAAGGGGAGCAGTTTAGATAAGAACCTAGTATAAAGGAACCATGGACATGGACAACAGGTGGGATTGACTTTGGGGGGAATGGGTGGGTGGGGAGGGGGATAGAGGGGAGCAAAAAGGGGATGGATGTAATACAACAACAATAAAAATAAAAAAAAAAGACTCTGCCCCACATAATTTACAAGTGCCTTTTATAGGAAGTCAAAGCAGCTTTAGCTAATACACAGAAACAAACACAGGGAGGCTGCAAAATTTAGGAGATAAAGTAGGGCCCAAATGCAAAAACAGAACAAAATCCCCTCAAAAGAACTAAACAAAATGGAGATACATAGCCAACTTATCAGATGCAGGGTTCAAAATACTGGTGATCAGGATGCTCAAAGAACTCATTGAGTGCGGTAACAACATTAAGGAAGAAATGAAGGTTAGCTACACTAAAAGAAATAAAGAAAAATCTACAGGGAACCAACAGTGAAGGGAAGGAAGCTGCAGTTCAAATCAACAATTTGGAACATAAGGAAGAAATGAACATTTGACCAGAACAGAAAGAAGAAATAAGGATTTAAAAAAACAGGAGAGTATAAGGAGGCTCTGGGACTGCTCCAAACATGACAACATTCAAATCATAGGGAAGACAGAAGAAGAAGAGGAAGAGCAAGAAAGTGAAAACTTATTTGAAAAAAGGATAAAAGAAAACTTCCCTAGTTTGGTGAAGGAAATAGACATACAAGTCCAGGAAGCACAAGGAGTCCCAAACAAGCTGACCCAAAGAGGATCATATCAAGACAGACCATAATTAAAATGCCAAAGGCAAAAGATTAAGAGAGAATCTTAAAAGCAGCAAGAGGAAGGCAGTAGTTACCTTCAAAGGAGTTCCCATAATACTATCTGATTTCTCAAAAGAAACTTGGCAGGCAAGAAAGGATGGCAAGAAGAATTCAAAGTGATGAAAAGTAAGGACCTACAACCTAGATTATTCTACCCAACAAAGCTATAACTTAGAATGGAAGGTTAAATAAAGTGCTTTCTAGACAAGGTAAAGCTAAGGGTGTTCATCATCACCAAGTCATTATTACATAAAATGTTAAAGGGACTTATTTAAGACAAAGAAGATCAAAACTATGAACATTAAAAAGGCAACAAATTCACAACCATCAACAACTGAATCTAAAAAAAAAAAAATAAGCAAACAACCCTAACAGGAAGAGAATTATAGGTATAGAGGTCATTTAGAGGGTTATCAGTGGGGAGGGGGGAAGGGGAGAATGGGGAAAAAGGTACAGGGATTAAGAAACATAATTGGTAGGTACAAAATAGACAGGGGGATGTTAAGAACAGTATAGGAAATTGAGAAGCCAAAGAACTTACAAGCATGACCCATGGATATGAACTAAGGGGGGAGATTAATGGAAGAAGCAGGGTATCAGGCACAGTGGGGCAAAGGGTGAAAAATTGGGACAACTGTAATAACATAATGAGTAAAGTATACTTAAAAAACAAAACCAAAAATGGACAGCAAAGGAATATGTTTATGGACCACAGGAAAGAAAACAATAGGAAGACTACTAAAGTATAAGGGATAAAATGATACTTTAATAGGGTCTCAGAAAATGGGGTTATAAGCATGTTTTGTATAAACATTGCAAATGGGACTGGATACGTTTCCCTTGGAGACTAAAGGGAAAGGAGTGGAAAGAATCCAACTGTGGATAATTTTGTGGGTGTAGAGGAAGTTAGTTGACAGAACATACACCTGTTAGGTTCACTTTTCCCCATGGAGTAGGAGGAGTTCTCTGCTGAAAGCATAGGGTGGATGAAAAAGACTGGCAGAGAATGGTGACAGTTTAATGGGACAAAAAAGGAGAAGTGACTTTGGGCATGTGAAAGGAATGTTAGGTGTTACTGATGATCCACATACAGCTAAAGACGACAAAATTTGTAGGAGACATTCACCATCATAGTAGTATGACTCTTTTCCTCATTAGTTCTATACTTTGGGATCATATATGGGGAGAGCAAATTATAGAAGTAACATATAAGTATAACTTATTAGGCATGGGGACCGAGAAAGACAAGGGTATAAGAAGACAGTGTCCTGGGGAGAATGCGGTTAAACCTAGAATCCAGATTGGGTGGAGGAGACAGCAAGTCTGTATACGGGGCTGTTAGTTTAGGAGAAAATGGAGGGAGCAACGGACTATATGTCTTGATTTGTGTTGAAGCTGAACAGCCAGAGTAGTTGGAATAAGGCTGTGGTTATTGTCAAAGAAGCAAGTTTGATCTTAGGATTTCAGATGTAGAAAAGTTCTGAGTGATGACAAGATCCTCTAGCTGAAGTGGAGCAGAGGTAAGAATCAGCACTTAGGAGGCCAAAGAATAGGACAAATGATTGACAGTGATACTGGTGTTTCTCAGCATGACTGCGGAAGCTGGGGGAGAGAGGGAGAGACACTGAATCAGGTGCCTGAAACTCATAATAAAGGAATGGCACCAATCAGTAGAGATCACTGAGGTGGAGAGAGAGAGTGATATGGCTGGATATTCTAATCTGGTCATCTGTGGCATGGAAACAAGTTTCTAGACTATGCTGATCCCTGGCAAACACGGTGTGTTTGTAGAGCACTGCTTGCTGAAGTTGATGTCATGCCCAATATGGTTCACTGCCCGTAGCACTTTCTTTTTAAATTAAAATTTAATGATTGTTCTATGTTTCAACAGTCAAGATATAGCCACTAAAAGTTCATGAGTCACTCTATCAAAATTAAATAATATACTCCAAAGTATTACCAATATAACAATACTATGATGGTATTGTGTATTTTGCCTTACCCAAGAAAACATTTTTAGAAATTGAACAGGTTCACTGTTAAATAGATAAGGATTAAAAATAGATCTCACTTTTATAAAACTTCACGTCTAAAGCATTTTCTTTTGTATTTTTTTTCCAACAAGTCAGTATTAATGATAAATTGTGGCTGATTTGGATGTGGGCATAATTTACTTATCTAGAATTGAACATTATAAGGTTTCAACTATAATTGTATTAGAGAAAATGAGGAAAACATTGATAATATCAGAGATGGAGGAAGCTAGAGTAATTACCACAAGATCAATTTACTGAAGGAAAATGAGGATAAAGGACAATTATTTACTATATTAATTCATATCTAAAGTATTTTTTTAAATAATGCCACAGAAGTTTCATTTTAAGCACACAATAAATAGGGACTGTTGGTAAATACTACTGTTAAGATTTTTTTTAAAAATTAAAAAAAAAAACTTTATTTCATTATTTTTAGAAAGAGGAGAAGGGAGAGAGGCAGAGAGGGAGAGAGACATCAATGTATGGTTGCATTTCACCTGCCTCCAGCTATGGACCTGGCTGGAGACCTGGTTTGCAACCTTGTTATGTGCCCTGGCTGGGGAATCGAACCTGTGACCTTTGGGTTCGCAGGCCGATGCCTTATCCCACTTTTAAGATTTTTATAATAGAACAGACTATAAATGCAAATGGTTAGTGAAATTCATTTATTTATATTTTGGGGAAATTATTTTTTAAAAAATTCTCACCCGAGTATTTATTTATTGATTTTTTAGAGAGAGATAGAGGAAGGAGGGGGGAGTGGAGGGAAAGAGAGAGAGACACACACAGAAACAACCTTTTGGTGTATGGATGACATTCCAACCAAGCCACTTGGCCAGGGCATTAGGAATTATCTTAAAAATAGGTTTTTAAAATTAATTTATTGGGGTTAGAGTGGTTAATAGAATTATATACATTGCAAGTGTACAATTCTGTATGTTGTGCATATTGTATTGTGTGTTTATCATCCAATGTCACCATTTCTACTTGCTCCCATCTTCCTTTTTCTGGTAATCACCTGTTATCTGTGTCTATGGGTTTTTTTTTCCTCTTAATTCCTTCACCTATTTCACTCAGTCTCCCAGCATCCCTCCCCTCTGACAGCTGTCAATCTGTTCTCTGTGAGGAAATATCTTTTTTTGACAAAATATCTTTGCCTAGTTAAAATGTCATTGATAAATTTATATGGATATGCTCTAACAAACTGGAATCAAGCATTCATCTCCCTGTTAATCCTCATTTCAAGAGCTTTGAGATTAAAAAGAAACTAAAGTTTACATTTACTGTAAAAAGGATCTTGTATTATCTTTTAATTTTTTAGAATTTATTAATTTTAAAAAGAGAGAAAAAGGGAGAGAGAGAAAAAATGATTTGTTATTCCACTCATTTATGCATTCAGTGGTTGATTTTTTTTTTAAGATTTTATTTCATTATTTCTAAAAAGAGGGGAAGGGAGAGAGGCAGAGAGGGAGAGAGGCAGAGAGGGAGAGAGACATCAATGTATGGTTGCCTTTCACCTGACTCCAGCCACAGATCTGACTGGAGACCTGGTTTGCAACCTTGTTATGTGCCCTGACTGGGGAATGGAACCTGCGACCTTTGGGTTTGCAGGGCGGCGCCTTATCCACTGTGCTACCAGCCAGGGCTCATTGGTTGATTTTGTATGTGCCCTGACCAGGTATCAAACAAAACCTTGATGTACTGGGACAGCGCTCTAACCAACTGAGCTACCTGGCCAGGGACTTCTACTAGTTGTTCGATCCACTACATTTGGGTCTCTCCAATATTTTATGGATGTCATGAGATTTGAGAATTTCCATCAGGATGGAAATGTTGGTAAATTTATAGACTATGTAAGCTGAGGTAGAGTCTATGCCTAGATATAACTTTCAAATCAATACTGTGAATTAAGTTCACAGTTTCCACAACCTCTACTATTCCAAATACAAGGTATATCTCAGAAAATGAAACTTACTAAATCATTATGGTTTGTGAAATGATTTGGGGTCACATTGTTCTTACACTTCATATAAAATGGTTTTCTTAATGTTTGTTTTGTTTGGGCTAGTCATAGGGCAAAATTGTGAAAGGAAAAATGTTTGTCTTCATTTCTTATAAAACTATGCCTAAAATAACTTGGTAATGATAATTATTCAAATGGAATTCCACTAGCAATAGGAAAATTTAGAAGGGAAGACAAAACAAAACCAATGACAAGCAGGAATGTATCCAATGGCATTCCTCTGATTTCCCATCAAAAATCTCATCTCCTCATCTTCTCCTCCATTGGCTCTAGATACTACCTTTAAAAACATGATCTTTTTGAAAAATAATGTTACGTGATTTAAAAAAGGCTACCAAGTACATCTGCATTTTATTATTACATATATCTTTCACCCAAATATATGAATCTCCTGGAGAAATTTCAAGTGTCAATTAGCAAGTATCAAAATAGATATATTTAGGGAATTTTGCAGTATCTTTTAAGTGATACCAGGGATGTGACTATCATCTTTGTCTACACATAAAATTGTTCCTATTTGCTGTCAACTGGACCTACATTTATTTTAAAAGAAAGAAGAAAGAAAAAAAAATGGGTACATGCAGTCAACAACATTTAATTTTAAACCATCATCACTAATCATTCACTAATTAGTTTGTTGACTTCTACCATAACTTCCACACTAATAAAACTAATTTAATCCTTTCCCTTAAACTGTTTTCACTGTATAAAAAAGATATTTTGAGTCAGAATAAATGGTGCAAATAAATAACATAGATAGATTAATCTAGATCCCCAGATATGCCATTATATCAAGCATGATCATTCATTCATCAAGAAATATTTCTTGAGTACTTACTCTATAAATGTCACACTTTGAATAGTTGTGTTTTACAAAGTTTTTATATGTGCCTACTGTAGATATATCACATGAAGTCTTTTTGCAAATACAAATTCTATGTAAAGATGAACCATAAAAAAATTCTCAGCTGTAGCTTTAGGTTATACATTTTAAGAATATCTCTAAGGTTTTAAATATTGTGAACAAGAGGGTGAATTAAACAGGGAGATAAGGAGGAAGTGAGAGTATGCCTTACTGAAGTATCACAGTTCCTGGGTCACTTTATTTACTGTGTCTGGTTTAGCTTTACTTTTAACACCAGGAAATAGCTTCCCACCTTGAAATTAAGCAAAAAACCTTGGATGTATTTATGAGATTAAGTAGAACATAGAAAAACGTTAATAGATGTATATTCAACTGTGTTTAGATTAGGAATCTGACATTCCTGAGAGAGAAGATGTGACTATAGAAGCAGAGTCAGAGGGAGGGGTTAGCAGAATGCTATTTGCTGGCTTGAAGACAGAGAAAAAAAGGCCCACAAGCCAAGGATGCAGGTGGTCTCTAGGGACATTTTCTGGAGCCTCCAGAATGGATGTAGCCTTCCAATTCCTTGATGTGAGCCCAGTGAAACCGATTTTGGACTACTGATCTCCAGAATTGTTATGATAATAAATTTATGTTGTCTTAAGCCCCCTAAAAGAAATACACTATCCCTTATTTAATGTCACTAATATCTAAGTTAGACAAGGCACTGAAAAGTTACCTATTTTTTAAACAGACTAATATTGCTCCCTTCTATGTAACCTTGAAAAATTAGGCTCACCAATCAATCATAATATCAGTTATCATCAATGATATGACTATAATAAACATAAGAGGTAGACATGGAACAATCAAAATATATAAAACTTGGCATTTTTTGCTTTTGGTTTACTCTGTTTAAAATTAGAACAAGGAGAAAGATTAAAACTATATTTCCTTCTTTCTTTTCTCTTCCTTCCTTCCTTTCTCTTCCTTCTTTCTTTCCTTTTTCTTTAATGCCTTATTTTTAGAAAGGTGTTATCATTTATTTTTCAAGAGAAAGAGAGGAAGAAAGAGAGGAGAGAAACATCAGTGTGTGGTTGCCTCTTGAGCATCCCTAACGGGTACCAGGCACGTGCCCTGACTGGGAATTGAATCCATGACCCTTTGGTTTGCAGGCCGGCATTCAATCCACTGAATCACACCAGCCAGGGCATAAACTATATTTTCTTCTTTATGTATTTCTAAGTTTTAGATTTTTAAATTACTATGGTATAATTTATCCAATTTATCCAAAGGACTTAATTAAGAGTTTGTTAGTAAATCAGATGTTTAGACAGTCTGCTGGATTCCAATTGGTCTATGGTAGCACTAGCACAATGGATAGTACTAATAGGAAAGTGCTTATAGAAGATAATGGAATTATTTGGCTTAGCCCTTAACTTATGGCAGAAAGTAATTGTAATAGTAGGCTGAATTAAAATTGTGTCAATGTATTGGTTCTTTCACTTTGTCTAGCAGAGCATATTTAAATCATGTAATATTCCCAAGAAAACTCAACACCAGTAACCTGCCCAGAGGCTCCAAGAGGTTAGAGATAATGTGTATTTTCTTCAGGCTCTAGAAAATCAATGGGATATTATTTATTTGTGAATAAATATCACATACATATCCTGGGAATTAGGAGTAATTTTGTTTACAGTTTCAATTCTAAAGTAATGGAATGAAAAACTTGATTCTCCTTGTTCTAATTTTTAAAAGTAGGTTTCTAGAATAAAGAAAGAAAATTACACATAGAAGGGAGTAACTGAACGGTGAATTGTCTGGATGTGAAAGGCGAAGAAAAATGTTCACATTTATGGTTACAGAATACATAGGGGGATGTTAAGAAGAATAAAGGAAATGGAGAAACATGACACATGGACATGAACTAAGGGGGGCATAGCTGGAGGAAATGGGGTACTGGGTGGAGGGAGGCAAAGGGGGGGCAATTAAAACAACTGTAATGGCAAAATAAATAAAGTATATTTAAGAATAAAAAAAAAGAAAATGATTTCATAGAAAGGTCTGTAGTAAATATTTCATTTGGTCAAGGGCCTTTGCAGAAGAACACCAAATGATAAAGCAATTACCTGCAAAGAAATGATTCTCCCTACTTCATATGGAGGGAGTTTAGGGGCCTGTTGGAAAAGATGTTAAGTGAAATTTCACCCAAACTGAGAACTAAGTTAAGGTTATCCTTTTTGTATCAGGAGGAATTCAGTTAATATGATAATAAAATAGTGATTCTTAAAATCAACATCTTCAGCTCTTCTTTTTTGATATCCTAACTTATCAGGAAGAAATATGAAGCATAAAAGGAATGAACTTGCCATAGATATGAATTATGCATTTTCTATGGGAAAACTTCAGAGTCAAAATCAAGCAGCCACAGGAGAACCATTTTAACCATTCCATTCAAATCTTTTGATTCCTAAAAGTTGAGACAGGGTATGCTAGTGGCATTTACAAAAAGAATGCAGATTAGTGGGATGTTTCCTCTTTTTAAAAAAAAAATTTGGTTTATATGAACGTCTGTATAAGTTACATCTGAAGCCACATAGAAGACCTTTATTTCTTTTAGCCTGAAATGGATTTTCCTGTTAGTCATTGCCCAATTTAAAATATCATTTTCACCATTTTTAGAATGTCTTTTGTTAAAAATTAAAAATGATATCATTTCCTCCTTTTTACTTTTTATTGAATTCATTGGGGTGACATGGCTTAATAAAATTATAGAAGTTTCAGGTGTACAGTTCTATTGTATATCATCTGTATATTGTGTGCGCACCAGCCCAAGTCACGTCTCCTTCCATCACCATTTGTCCCCACTTGACCCTCTTCTTCCTTCCCCACCCCTTTTTGTCTGGAAACCACTGTACTCTTATCTGTATCTAGGAATCTTTTTCTTTGCTTAATCCCTTCTTAAATATTGTTTTGAAAACTGCTGAATTATGTTGTCTTAAAAGTTCTTTTTTTTTTCCTTTGGAGAATTGATCTTTGTTTTCAAGATAAGGATAGTAAATACAGGTCTGGAGTTTAATCTCATTCATGGTATTTTCAGAATGCTCTGTAGTCACTGATTCTTTCTGGAAGTTTAAAATGAAATGGTATTGGATTTAAATATTTTACATAAAGTCCTAGACTTTTTATGTGAGTAAAAATATTAATCATCCTAAAACATTAAAATTTAGCTAAGTAATATAATCATGAAAAGGCAGATTTCTCCGAAAAGCTTATGATACTCATAGAACATATATTTAATTTAATTGGAATTGCTACCACAACATATAAAAAGATAAAAAGTTATAAAGGCCTATGTAAACCAAGGAAATAGATCTATATTTTATACATTTCAAAAATAGTATATATTCCAAGCATTTACATGTTTTGTACTTTCTAGAAAAGGAATTCTTGATGCATAGAAAGACAAGCATTTCTGACTCTTTCATTTCTTTCTGATTTCTGAATTTTATATGCTACTTGTAAATGAAATTTCCATTCTTTTTTTTTTTTTTTTAAAGATTTTATTATTTCCAGAGAGAGAGGAAGGGAGAGAGGCAGAGAGGGAAAGAGACATCAATGTATGGTTGCGTTTCACCTGCCTCCAGCCACAGACCTGACTGGAGACATGGTTTGCAACCTGGTTATGTGCCCCGGCTGGGGAATCGAACCTGCGACTTTTGGGTTCGCAGGCCGGCGCCTTAACCACTGTGCTACCAGCCAGGGCGAAATTTCCATTCTTTAATATCCATTTACTTCACAGTTAATACTTCTCAAGCACCATAGAAAACTTGAAATTAAATCACATACATCTTTCTTTTATGTGTTAAAGTGTTAGTATTCAGGATTAATGGGTTTTATTTTCAGTATCTAGATTTACTGATAATTAGTGACATAGGAACACATTAACTCCTTTGAGCTGACAAGACACTATTTAGTAAATTGCCTTAGATGACTGAGTTACAGGGATCTTAAATGTGAATTATACTTATGTTCAAATGTATTTACAGTGGGTAGGTTATTCACTGAGATGGATTTTTCATATGATTTCCTTTAGACTTACGGTGTTTGCACTGTTAACAATATATACAGATTAAAATATATATTTTTTATTTACTATTTCCAGAGAAAGAGGAAGGGAGAGAGGCAGAGAGGGAGAGAAACATCAATATATGGTTGCCTTTCACCTGCCTAGCTATACAGACCTGGCTGGAGACCTGGCTTACAACCTGGTTATGTGTCCTGGCTGGGAATTGAACCAGCAACCTCTGGGTTCACAGGCTGGTGCCTACCTACTGAGCCACCAGCCAGGGCTCTATATACAAATTTTCATATTCTAGAAACTACCTTAAATTTGGCAATGAAGATAATAAATAATCCATACATGATTATAATGATTATGGCATATGAGTATCAGATGGCATTTTGTAAGGTCAATAAAAACGATTCTTTATCTGAATTGGTAGAGCATTCTCACCTGGATATGAAGAACAGAGCCTCATATCAGCCTCCTGATAAAACCCTAAAGATTTTTCAAATATTCCATAAAGCATGATACATGAGTTATAACTTCCTATTATTTTTCCTTAGATTGGTTTAGGTTTGGGCAACATAGTAGTGTTTACATCTTTTGGTATATTTTGTTATAAAAATTTTATAGAAATACTTCTTTTGAGTAAATAACTTAGATATATTAATGATTAATTGCTGCTATAAATCTTTGCTCATAGCCCATCCTCACCATGCCCCCTTTTATTTATTTAGTTAAGACTTTATTCATTATTTTTCAGAGAGAAGGGCAGGGAGGGAGGAAGAAAGGGAGAGAGGCATCAATGTATGGTTGCCTTTCACCTGCCTCCAGCTGAGGACCTGGCTGGGGACCTGGCTGGAGACGTGGCTTGCAACCTGGTTATGTGCCCTGGCTGGGGAACTGAACTAGTGACCTTTGGATTTGCAGGCCGGTGCCAATCCACTGAGCCACACCAGCCAGGGCTCATGCGCCCTTTTAAACAAAATAATTATAGGAGTTCTTTCTCCATGCTGCTTTCAGCTGCATATGTCTAGACTTTTAGACCTCCACCCACTAGCATACTTTAGATAAATCCTCCCAATGATATCACCTTAGGTGCTGACCTGCTGTTTGTCCAGAGAGGAGATACATACTGTTGTCTGAAGAATGACACTTCAAACTGCAGCCTTGACATTTGGCCTGTCTTTGAATGGCTTGAGATATAGCTTTGAAGAATAATGTTTATCATTCTGAATAACTTTGGACATTCTGACTTTCAGCACTAAACTCTACAGAATGTGTTTAATTATATGGGTAATAGAATCTAAATTGCTGTCATTCCAAAGACATTCTCATGGTTTTTTCTATTTTCTAAGGAAGGGCCTGAGAAGCCTTTCCCTTCTTTTGGTTTTCAGTTTCTGGAAGCCAGTGCTGATGAACTTTCTATCTGCCATCACACAGCACTATTCTTAAACTTAATATTTTTCTCAGAAGTTTATAAGTTAGGGTTACGCCAAAAGAAAATGAAATTACTTCTTTGCACTGAACTAAAGATATTCTATTAATGGCATGGTGTTGTTCCTATCTCTTAGGCAGGACAATCTGAAAATACCAACTACTTTTTTACTCCTCACATCTCTTTAGCCACCAGATGATACTGTTTTCCTTGGTAGCATTTCTGATATGAATCACTCCCTTCCAACCTCACTGCTACCAGGCTACACCAGGATACCAGTTGTCTATGCTGCTATATACTATGTTATTATGATGGCCTCTTAGCTAGCACTCTATCCTCTAACACAAACCTGCTTCAATTAACCTTCCACAATGCTAAGTGAGACTGAGGTTCCTAAAATGCTGTTTCCATCAAGTAAACTTCGCTAACAAAACTCTACAGAGGCTTCTTATTCCCTGTCATGTGAACCCAAAATGCCTCTGCTTACTTCTGAAGGCACTCAGTGATTAAGCCCAGCTTAGACCATCTGATGTCATCACAGGATGCTGGGCTCCAGCTGTGGTGACCTTTGTACTGTCTGCTCAGTACTTCTGTTTCCACCTTGCTCTTTCTTTCCTCTCCACTCTCTTCTTTCCTCTCTGCTTATTCATTTCCCACCGGTTCTACAGGGTCAGTCAAGTTTCCTTTCCTTGAGGCTTCCTTTTCTCTCTATTACCTGCACTGCATAATTAATAGGTTATTCAATACCATTCAATTCTATAAAATAATAATAAGGCCAAATATATTACTGTGTTGCTAACATTATGTCAGAAGGATGTCAAATACTCTGTAACTCAATGATTCCACTTCCAGGAATCTGTGCCTTCCTACAGATATGTGTGTACAATGAAGTAGTACTGGGAAAAAACTAACTACCAAGTGCTCTAAACATCTTGTGGGTAAGAGCCATAAAGCATACCTTTTATTGATTTCACCAAATTTAATAGAGAGCTAAGTACATAACATTTTTTTGTGACTTGTCTTCCTATCTTGTAATAACAGCAACAAAGATAAAAAACATAATCCTAATTTATTGCTTTTTCCCCCTACACTAGTCCATATTTCTCACTAAAATCCTTTATCTTTCCGATTTTTAATTCCATATAGTATATTGTCAGACTGACATGAATATTTTTGTATGAATGCTTGCAATGAAATAGCTAGCAGAAGGTACTGCAAGCTGTAATGGAACAAGTGAAAGGAGTTCACTTATTCACATTACTTTTTGCCAAAGTTTCCAGAGGCAGCGTGCTTCTGACGCTACGTATATACACTCACAGACTGAAGTCATTCATACGAATCTGCCAAAAGTGCTGGTCCACTATTTTGACATGCTTGTGAGAAGAGAAGATGACTTATCCTCAAAGCAAGCTATTAACTCCTGTCTAAACTTTCTCAATCTGAACTCTGCTATAGGGCAACTCTTTGATGGGGAGCACACTCTGCTTTTTTCAGCTTTACATCATTCTACACTATTATGTGCTAGTGTCTTTGAAGGATATTAAAAAAGCCATATTAAAAAAATATAGAAATTTTGAATAAGAATTCTCAGCCCATGTACTATACAAAACACATCTAAATTAAATTCTAGCTATTACTATATATCCTATGTATTCAGCTTTTATATGTTAGGTCATTCTTACCATAGAAAGTATTTATGGTAATGTGTTTTATAATTAGAGGGCAAGATAAAATATTAACCTATATACTATAAAAAACCCAGCACTGTACTTCACTCTTTTCCATATGTCTAAAGAGATTTAAAATCTATAGTTTTTCAATGGCATCTCTATAAAGAGCCTGTTTTTTCTAATTAATATTAACCTTTCCTAACCATTCTAAATAATTTTTAACTCAACAATTCCATTTCCAGGAATTTGTGTCCCCTGAAATAATTGCAGATATAGGCATCTAGTTAACTATAATTATGTTCCTTGCAGCCGTATTTTAACACAACTAAATAGTAACAATAATGAATTAAATAAATTACAGTACACTGTACAATAGATTTAAATTCATTTAAATTATTGAGTAAAATAGTATGTATAATGATATGGAAAGTTAATCCCAACACTGAGTGCATCAGGTTATATTGTATCTACTATATAAAATTGTTTTGTAAAAATGCCAACTTAGCAATATTTAATTTTTTTCTAAAATTAATGTATATCCTTTTAGTACTTTGCAAAAATATATATTGTAGTCAAAGAGCATTTTAAAAATATTCAGACTATCTAAAATTAAAAAGAAGATTTTATTCATTATTTTTAGAGAGAAGGGAAGGAAGGGAGGAAGAAAGGGAGAGAAGCATCAATGTATGCATGCCATTCACCTGCCTCCAGCTACAGACCTGGCTGGAGACCTGGTTGTGTGCCCTGAGTAGGAATCAAACCAGTGACCTTTGGGTTCATAGGTCGGTGCCTATCCACTGAGCCATACCAGCCAGGGCCCTAAAATATAATTTAATATTTATCAAGATGAGCACATGTACTTAACTACTAAAGTGAACAATGGCATTTGGAAGAGAGAAATGCAACCTGTTTCATTCTCACTTATTTTTTGTTGAATTCTCCACATGTTTGAGGATTCGACAACACTGACAGAAAGCATGAGGCTTAAAAATTACATGTGGCTATAAAGTATTTATATTCAGTACATATATTACATAGGTTTTGCAATTTTATTCAATAGCTAGAAGTTTCCTAAAAATAATTAGGCAGACATATGGTACAAAGAGAAAAGAATTGTTTATATCATTGTTTTTACCATCATTAATCAAGGCTGTGCAATTTTGCTAATTAATAAAATTATTTGAACTGAAAGAGTCATTTCCTTATACAGTTAAAGATAATTCAGGTACTTTCCTTTAATCTCCCACACCCAAATGAGGCCAGTCTGGCATATAAGAGTTCAACCCTCTCACAGTGTTTTGATCCTGTTTGTTCTATCCGTGCAGGATATTTGCTTTGGAAGAGGAGATTTATGGCTGAAGAACTATGACTAAATAGCTTATTTGCTAAGATAAACCACCCTGAATTAGTATTAAGGTATAAAAACTATTATCCACAGAACTACTAATTAATAAAAACAACCTCCTGTTTAAAAGAAAAAAGCACACAAAGACCAAGTTTATAAATAGTTCTCATGCTGTTTCTGGGTACTTAATTATAAATAAAAACCTTCAGTAGTAACTCAAGAGAAGGCGGGTCGACTTACTTGTATTATGAGATACTGTAATTTAACAAATAAACCTGACAATGTAGAAGAAAAAGATTCTGTTTTAAAAAAATAACATAAGCAAAGTTTTAAATTGGGGAAAGTATTCCTAGTCCATATAGTTAAAAGCTAATTTATTTACTATGCAGGGTGGATATTAATCAACAAAAATTAATAGTCCAATTCAAAAATGGAAAAAGGTCATGAACAGTTTACTGCAAATAAAAATATAAAATATTAAACTTTATTCATGACTTGTTAAATAAACATTAAAATGAGATATAATTTTTCACCTTTCCTATAGGAAAGGTTAAAAACTTTGATAACACTAAATAGTGGTAAAGCTGAGGGAAGTCAACATTCCCATAGATTATCACTTACTCATTTAAGTTTTTAAATTGAACAATTTTGTCAATACTAGGAATTTTAAAAAACACACATTTTTGAACATTTTTAATTTCTAGACATTTTTCCTATAGTTCTACTGAAAGAACTATGAAGAAATATGTTTTAAAAAGGCAGTTCACTTGTACAATAGCATTGATTGCAGTAGCAAATGAAAAAACAACAAACCCAAGTAAGCAAACCAAATTCTTTCCTCAGAATTCACACTCTAGTCTACAAAATATGTATGAATAGAGTAATTTTTAAAGATTGAGATTAAAATTTTACAATGTTTTTTACTGGATGGGAATTAACAATGTGTGCTTATAGTTTAAAAAGTTTATAAGAAAATTGATACTGTTTTAGAGACTGAAATTTCAAAGTTAAAGTTTTTTAGCATTATTAAGATACACACATTCACCTTCACCTTTCTTGGGTACATCAATATAAATTCTTATTTATGAGAGGGCAAAATGCTTTGCTTAAAACAGGTCAGATTCACAGAATTGTAAGGAAAGAGGTTTGAAGGAGAAGGTCAACACAGCTTGTTTTTGGACTACAATGAGAACTTGATGCTGTACTTTTATTTGTTCCTATAGCTTGTCCTCTCCCACAAAAGCTATCTGAAAGTTATAATAAAAGGATATCTTTTTCAAAGAAGATTACAAATTCCTCTTTCAAAAAAAAATCCTTTATGTGTGGCATTTGACTTTTTCTTTTCACTTAACCCAACTAATATGTGGTTATGCACCTCATTAATCATAAAACCTAACTAATTTGTGAGATTCCAGAAAGAAAACTTTAACAACAATGGAATAAAGTTTTGGGAACTGTTGAAATTAAAAAAGCTCCCACTGTGACAAAACTCTCATAATAAATTCAGCCTGGTCCATTAAGTTACTACGTGATCCAGTATTACACAGCAGCATCAATCATTCATCCAAAAGAGGCTTGACATAAATATTAATTTTGAGAGACTGTTATTCAATAAATTATTAATAATTTATTAATTTAATAAATTTTATTAATAATTTAATAAATTATTAAAATTCCTACTTAAAAATAGTTATCACTCTTTCATAATTCTTCTATTTCTAAAACTTAACAACATTTGATATGCCATAGTCTCTTAGAAATACTATGGCAAAAAAGACCATTAGGAATATTTTCTATTTTTTCCCACTGATTCTCCCCACCACTGATGAATAATCAGTAATCCCATTATAGAGAAATGAGACAGATCTTTCACCTTAATTTCAAGGACTGACATTGTAGGCACAAAAATAATACAAAGTTTTCATTGGGTATCCATTTGTTACTTTTTCAGGTCCAAGTATTTTTTTATGGGAAAGAAGGCTATCTTCAGAATCCTTTAATGTACAATTTCAAAATTCAGAAAACTCTGAAAAATTGCAAGTATTTTTATAAATTTGCTACAAACTCAAGCAGCAACAAAAATCTGATCTAGGGTGACAATTCATATATTTCACTGTAGAAATATTCATGTGTTTGGTAGTAAGGTGCTTTTCTAGAACAACCAAAGGTATTATACAATAAAGAGGATGTGCATGATATTACCTTTATAATGTTTTTTGAAAGTTTTAAATTCTGAAACACATATAGCCCCGAGGGCTTTAAATGAAGAATGTGGATCTGATTAGGTTCTGTGTTATTTCCTTAGTAAGTGAATGTTGTATATACACTATAGCATAGTCTACATTTTAAAATCATATTTTGGGGGGGATCCTGAATCTTTAATTTTATTTATTTTTATTGAATATATTGAGGTTATATTGGTGAATTAAATAAGTTTCAAGTGTACAATTTTATAATATATCATCTGTATACTCAATTGTGTTCACCACCCATATTCTAATCTCTTTCTGTCACCATTTATCCCTCCTTTACTCTCTTCTACCCATCTTCACTCCTTCCTTCTGGTAATGACCATGCTGATATCTGTGTCTATGAGATTTTTTTCTCAATCCTTTCACCTATTTCATCCAGACCCCACTTCCAACAGCTGTCAGTCTGTTCTCTGTCTCCAGGAGTCTGGTTTGTTCATTTTGTTCATTAAAGTCTATGTATAAGTGAAATCATATAATATTTGTCTTTCTCTGTGTGGCTTATTTCACTTAGCAGAATACCTTCCAGGTCCATTCAGGCACAAAAAGTAAGAGTTTTGTCTTTTATAGAATTGTGTAATATTCCATTGTGTAAATGTACTATAGTTTTAAAATTTATTTTATTAAGATTTATTTATTTATTATTTTTAGAGAGAAGAGAAGGGAAGGGAGGGACAAAGAAAGGCAGAGAAACATCGATGTGCAAGAGGAATGTCAGTTGCTTCTCTCACACTCCCAACAGAGATATGGCCCATAACCTAGGCATCTACCCTGACCTGGAATCAAACTGGCCACCTTTTGATTTGCAGGCTGGCTCTCAATCCACTGAGCCACACCAGCCAGGGTATTACAGCTTTTTTATCCATTCATCTATTAATGGGCACTTGGGCAGCTTCTAAATCTTGGCTATTGTAAGTAGCATTGCAATAAACATAAAGGTGCATATATTCTTCTGAATCAGTGTTTTGGGTTTTCTTGGACATATTCATATAAGTGAAACTGCTGGGTCATAAAGCAGTTCCATTTTTAATTTCCTGATAAAACTCCATACTGCTTTCCACAGGTGCTGTACCTATCTGCATTCCCACAAATAGTGCACATGGGCTCCCTTTTCTCCACATTTTCATCAACACTTGCTACTTGCTGATTTATTTTTTAAAATATTTTACTTATTTGTTTGTTTATAGAGAGAGGGGAAGGGAGGAAGAAACACTGATGTGAGACAGAAACATCAACCAGTTGCCTTTCCCAAATGCCCCAACCAGGACCTAACCTACAACCCAGGCATGTGCCCTGACCAGGCATTGAACTGGCAATCTTTTGCTTTGTAAGTCAGTGCCCAACTAACTGCACCACACTGGTCAGGGCTGTTTGCTGATTTATTGGTGATAAGACATTCCAATAGATGTGAGGTGATATTTCACTGTGGTTTTATTTTCCATCTCTCTGACAATTAGTGACAATGGGCATCTTTTCATATGTATCCTTTCTGGAGAAGTGTTTATTCTGATCCTTTGTTAATTTTTAAATTGGGTTGTCTGTTTTTATTGATTTTGAATTGTTTTAGTTCTTTTTGAATTGTGGATATTAACCCTTTATCAAATGTATCATTGATAAATATGTTCTCCCATTCAGTGGGATCCCTTTCATTTTGTTGATGGTTTTCTTTGCTATGTGAAAGCTTCTTTGTCTGATGTAATTCCATTTGTTCATTTATATTTTGTTTCCTTTGCCCAAGAATATATAAAAATTTTTCTATGAGAAATGTCTGAAATTTTTATGATTCTGCATCTTACATTTAAGTCTTTAACCCAATTTTGAGCTTATTCTTCTGTATGGTGTAAGGAGGTGGCCTAACTTTATGTTTTGGATGTATATTTCTCATTTCCCAACATCATTTATTGAATAGACTGTCTTGACCTCCCTGTGTGTTCTTGCTTCCCTTGTCAACTGTTAATTGACTATAAAGATGTGGGTTTATTTCTTAGCTATCTTGTTCCATTGATTTATATGACTTTTTTGACAGTACCATGCTGTTTTGATTATTATGCCTTGTAGAATAGTTTGATATCAGATAATATGATACCCCTGACTTTGTTCTTCTTTCTCAAGATTGCTGAGGCTATTTGGGGTCTCATGTGGTTTCATATACATGTTTGGATTATTTGTTCTAGGTCTGTGAAATATGCCTTTGGTGTTTTTATAGGAATTAATTTGAATCTACAGGCATTCACAGCAATGCAGGGCTACTCAAAGAAGCAAGAAAAAAATCAATCTAACCATACACCTAAAAGAACTAGCAAAAGAACAATAAATAAATCCAAGAGTAAGTAGAAGGAAGGCGGTAATAAGGATTAGAGTGAAAATATATGATGGAAACAAAAAGAAAACCTATATAAAAGATCAATGAAGCCAAGAGCTGGTTCTTCAAAAAAGATAAATAAAATTGGCAAGCCTTTAACCAGGCTCATGAAGAAAAAAGGAGAGAGGACCTGAATCATTAATTTTAGACTATTTGTAATGCTATTATTCTCTAACAGGTAGTTAAGATTTCTAGAAACACATCCCACAAAGTTAATGGAACACATATGCTATCCACAACCATGAAACATGCCCCTGACTGGCTAAAGTCTGAAATATTATCCTTCCTAATTGCTCCCACCATACCACACACTTCCCCTGGAATGCCTGTCAAGAGCCCTTGCAGAATTGTATGCTCAGTGATGGCAAGTGCTGCTTCTTTAATTTTATTTACCAGCGATTCTCAATGTCTAGCTCAATAATTGGTAATTGGGTATACTTGATTAAAATATAAATTAAAGTGGAGAGATGGAGATATGAGTTTTAAACAATTTCCTAAGTACTTTCAAAGTACTTAGAAAAGGACAGGCACAATTCTCATTCAACTTTCCTCTTTTCATTATTTAAAACTCTTTTTAGTCTTATTTTACCAAACTATTTTAACAGCCATCTATCCACTGACATTTCTATTGTGGTAATAATGATGTTTATTATTATTTTAGCTTATTTTTTGCTAACCTTTCTGAGTAATGATTACAGTTTTTTGTCCCTTTTCAGTTTAACATATTTTACTTTATTTTAAGTATATTTTATAGATTATGTTCTTACAGTTGCCCCAATTTTCACCCCTTATCCCCCTCTGTCCTGTACCTCCTTTCCCCCAGCAATACACCTCCACTTAGTTCATGTCCGTGGGTCATGCATGTAAGTTCTTTGGCTTCTCCATTTCCTTTACTATTCTTATCATCACCTTATTTCATACCTACCAATTATGATTTTGAATCCCTGTACCTTTTACCCCATTCTTCCCCTTCCCTCTCCCAGCTGAAAACCCTCAAAATGATGTCCATACCCCAGATTCTATTCATATTCTGGTTGTTTGCTTATTATTATTATTATTACTACATTTAGTTTAGTTTTGTTTTTTTTTAAAGATTTTATTTATTATTTCCTGACAGAGGAGAAGGGAGAGAAGGAGAAAGACATCAATGTATGGTCACTTTTCACCTGCCTCTAGCCACAGACCTGGCTGGAGACCTGGCTTGTAACCTGGTTATGTGCCCTGGCTGGGGAATCGAGCCAGCGACCTCTGGGTTCGCAGGCCAGCGCCTATCCACTGTGCTACCAGGCAGGGCAACATTCAGTTTTTGATAGTTGTGAATTCATTATCTTTTAAAAGTTCATAGTTTTTTTAATTAAAAATTATTTCTTTTTAGAGAGCAAGGAAACAAGAGAAACATTAATATGTGAGAGAAACATCAATTAGTTGGCTCTCCCATACCCCAAACTTGTCAGATGAAGAACTCAAAACACTGGTGATCAGAATGCTCAGAGAAATGATTGAGTAGGGCCACAAAATAAAGGAAGAAGTGAAGGTATACAAAGTAAAGTAAAGATAAATATACAGGGAACCCACAGTAATGGGAAGGAATACAGGGTCCAGATCAATGATTTGGAACGTAAAGAGAAAATAAACATTCCATCAGAACAAAATGAAGAAACAAGAATTCAGGAAAATGAAGAGAGAATAAGAAGACTCTGGGACATCTCCTAAAGTGCCAACATTGAAATCATAGGGGTGCCAGAGGGAGAAGGCGATGATCAAGAAATTGAAAACTTAATGTGGAAAAATAATGAAGAAAAACTTCCCTAATTTGGTGAAGGAAATAGACATATAAGTCCAATAAGCACAGAGAGTTCCAAACAAGCTAGACCCAAACAGGATCACACCAAGACACATCATAATTTAAATGCCAAAGGTTACAGATAAAGAGAGAATCTTAAAAACAGCAAGAGAAAAAAGCAGAGCATTATCTACAAAGGAATTCCCATAAGACTATCTGCTGATTTCATGAAAGAAACTTTGCAAGCAAGAAAGGATGGCAAGAAGTATTCAAAGTGGTGAAAAGCAAGGACCTACAACATAAATTACTCTATCCAGCAAGGCTATCTTTTAGAATGAAAGGTTCAGAAAAGGTGCTTCCCAGACAAGATAAAGCTAAAGGAGGTCATCATCACCAAGCCATTATTACATGAAATGTTAAAGGGACTGATTTAAGAAAAAAGAGATCAAAACTATGAAGAGTAAAATGACAATCTCACACTATCAACAACTGAATCTAAAAAAACAAAAACAAACTAGGAAACAACTAGAATAGGATTAGAGTCGGGGATATGGAGATCATATGGAGGGTTGTTGGCTGGGAGGGGAGAGGGGATAATGGAAGCAAAGGTGCAGGGACGGAGAAGCATGGTAGGTACAGAATAAACAGGGGGATACAAGGACAGCAGGGGAAATGGAGAGCTGGGGAATTTATGTCCATTATCCGAGGACATAAATTAAGTAGGAGGATTGATGGAGGGGATGGTGGTGCCAGGTGGGGAGAGGCAAAGGGGGAAAAGTAGGACAACTGTGATAGCATAATCAATAAAATGTACAAAAAGTTTTCAAAATAAATTTGGAAAAAATAAAAAAATCCTTCAGTCTTTAAATATTATTTGGTAATTTCTTTGCTGAATTTCCATTGCTACTCAATAAAAAATACTATGCTTATTATTAATAACATCAATTTCAACAACAAGGAGATTTGACATACTAACAAAATTGCTACACTTCAGAACATATTTAAATAATGCTGATTTTTCATTTACCTCAACTGGACACTGCCTCTCCCCTACCATCCCTCATTATTTTACTTTTGTCACTTTAATGAGTAAAACTAGTTTAAATTTTGAGTCAGATTCTCTGCATTTATCTTGATTTGAAAGTGATAAAAATCCAATTCTTCCTTCTTTGTTTCTTATATGCACTAGAGGCACTTTGAATTTTATAATTCATATTTCTAAGTAGAAAACTGGCCAGAACTGAGAGCAACACAGACAGATCCTGCTAACTGCCCTGTTCATGATCATTAGTTTCCGAATGATTCTTGGTACTTAATTTTGGCTCATGCTTTGATTTCTTTAGAAGTTTTGACCTGCCATGATTTTTGGTTTCTTTAGACAGGATTTTGTAGATTTTCAGAGGATTGTGATGGTATCCTGAAGTCAGATTGTGGTTGTCCATTTTCCCACAATTGTCACTGCTCATGAAGCAATGTAATTAACTGAATGTCTTACAGGCCACCAATTTTCAGTTACCCAAAGCCCAATAAAAATAACAACTACAAAAACTTTGTGGGAGGCTGCTTTCAACGTGGCTCTTAATGATCTGAGCCTCCTGGTGTTCACACCAGCATGCAATCCCCTGCCCATTAGTGTGGACTGGATCTAGTGACTTCTAATCAACAGAACATGGCAAAAGTGATGGGATGTCCCTTCTATGATTGGGTAACACAAGGTTGTGATTCTCATTCTGCTAGCTTTCTCCCTCACCATTCCCTCACTCCCTCCCTCTTGCTCATTCGTTCCCCAGCAGCCACCTGCTAGGTTGTGAGATGCTGTATAGAGAACCTACACAGGAAAAAAAAACCAAAGAAGGTCTTGATGCCTTGAGTGTGAGAGGGACTGAAGGTTTAGTATAACAGCCTGTGAGAACTGAATTCTGACAACAGCCATGTGTTATCTAGAAAGTAGACCTTCCCAGGCAGGCCTTCAAGATAACTGCATTATTGTGGGAGACGCAGAGCCAGAGGACACAGCTAAGCGGCACTGAGATTCCGGACCCACAGAAACTGTGAAATAATAATAGCTATTTTAAACCATTAAGTTTGGGGCTAATTTGTTATACATCAATTGACAACTAAACCAATAGAAACCTCAAAAGCAAAAAGGGTTTTACATCCTAAAACAAAATATAACATAAAACTATGGTTTAAAATTATATGCTTTTCTGGTTACTATAAATCCATTTTATCTTTTGATATGATGTGAGTTCGTGATTAGCAGGGAATACATATAGCAAAGAAGAGTTCTGGCACAATTACAGAGTTTTAAAACCTAAACTGATTCTAGGCAGATGGTTCAGTTAAAACTTTTAGATAAAAACTATCTATTCTATTGGAAGGAAAAAATACACTAATTAAATAGTGTTACATTATACTGGTATTGTAGACATTAAGCATACTACAGAATGTTATCTGGCCTCCTCATATAGCCTAACAGTAAGGATATCATGTGAGAGAGCTGTAGAATCCTCTCTCATTAGAATAAATCCCAAATATTTTCTTAAATGAACCCATTAACAATTCTGAAGGATTAACTGTTATTAGTGTCTTTGAAAAACTATGGAATCAAAGATATCTATTTAATGTTTTGTATTCTGCTTGAATTTTACTCAAAAATGCCTTTGCATGTTAACTCTATCCATTCATCTTCCTAATTTCAATAAATGGCATTTCCATCTATCAGGTTATTCAAGACAAAATCTGAAAGTTCCCCTTAACACCTTGCATCCCATCTAGGAAGTTCACTATCTGGATGGTGTGAAGATCACAGGTCTCACTTCTCTCCATCTCCAATGCGGTTCCCCTGGTCCAAGTCAACCCAATTTCTCACAAGTGCTGCTCCTTACTAATGAATCTTTCTACTCTTGTCCCATTCCAATTTATGGAGGACAGCAGCCAGGGTTAATCTTTTAGAAATGCACATCAAAACTTGTCTGCTGCTTAACTATAAACTACTTACATTGCTTACAAGATAAGGTTCAAAAATGAAAGCCAACAAAAAACCTGAACAAGGGTTACAAGGATCTTCACAATCTGACACTGCATTCTAAACCATCCTCCTTTTTTTGTTCCCTGCTACATTCTTTGGCCTCAGAGGTCTTCCCTCAGTTTCTCTTATGTGCCACATTCTTTGCTTTGGTTTCCACATGGAAGGTTTTTCCTGCTGCTAACTCCTATTTATACTTTTGGTCCCAGCTTAGAAAATATCTTCCCCTAACACAAATCCAAATTATATATCTCTGTTATGTTCTCTTTTGTCTCACAGGACTTTTTTCTATTGCATTAAACATAATTTGTAATTATATACTTATTTGTATGAATATTTAATACTTGAATTTCCTGAAAGTCTTGCTTCATGAAGTCAAGGACCATTTTTTAAAAAGATTTTATTTATTATTTTTAGAGAGAGGAGAAGGAAGAGAGGCAGAGAGGGAGAGAGACATCAATGTATGGTTGCCTTTCACCTGCCTCCAGCTACAGATCTGGCTGGAGACCTGGCCTGCAATCTGGTTACGTGACCTGGCTGGGAATTGAACCAGCGACCTTTGGGTTCGCAGGCCAGCACTTTATCCACTGAGCCACCACCAGGGCCTCAAGGAACATTTTAATTTTGTTCATCAGAGCCTGACATAGTGCCTAACACACAATACATATTTTAAAAATATTTACTGAATAAAGACATAAATTTGTTCAAGATCCTGCTTACTATAATCCTAATTGGAAAAAATAGTTAAATCATGGCCTCTCATCTATTAGAAATTTTCTCTTTCACCTTTTTAATTTAAAGTGAAAAACAATGCCCTCGCTGGTGGCACAGTGGATAAGGAACTGGCCCGCAAACCCAAAGGTTGCTGGTTTGATTCCCAGCCAGGGCATATAACCAGGTTGCAAGCCAGATCTCCAGCCAGATCTGTAGTTGGAGGCAGGTGAAAGGCAACCATACACTGATGTTTCTCTCCCTCTCTACTTCTCTCTCTTCCTCTCTCTCTGGAAATAATAAATAAAATCTTAAAAAAAAATAAAGTGAAAAACATTTTGAGGTATCTGACATGGCTATTATAACTCAGTTATTTCCTCAATTCAACTACAATTATTTGTACTTAAGTTTTCACTTTATAATAACTAATAACATATCTATATCAACCAATTATAAATACAAACAACCATTTTCTAGTAGCCAAAAGGGTTATTTTTGAAAGTGATGAAATGTATCAGGAAAACAGTATTAAAGCTATCTCATAAGAGTCGGGTTTCATTACTGAATCAGAGGAGTCAACTATTGAAGACTTTGTCAAATTTTGAGGGGAAGGAGTTGCAAAGGGTAATAAGGAAGGTCAAAATAGAATGATGAAAGAATATTTGGCTTTAGGTGGTGGGCATTCAATACAATATACAGACGATGTATCACAGAATTGTACACTTGAAACCTATAATAATCTTAATAACCAATGTCACCCTAATAAATTTAATTAAAAAATAAAATGCATAATATACTTGTGCACAAAAAATTAAAAACTAAGACTTGGTCAAATTTCAATGAGTAATAAATATTACATTAAGCAGGAATTATTTAAAAATGAGCAAGATGGTATGATTGCTAAATAACCTCTTTGATGCATTCATTTTATGCCCTTCTAAATACATTTATTTAATCAATGTAGAGCTTATTGTGTTTAAATTGTTGCATAAATGCTACTTAAAAGTTTTCAATGCATTTTTGCTACCTATTATAATAGGATAGAAAACGTATGAAACCAATATAAAACTAAGTGACTAACAATACAGATTTTATTAACAGGTTCCAGTTTCACTCCCTAAACAAGAAATGTGATATTATTCATACGTATTAATTTGTTCAAAGATACCAGTAACATGGAGCTCTTCAGAATAATTACTTAAAGTGTATTCCTAGGATATAAAAATTTTTATTGTACTATTCACTGGGTTTATTATTCACAAAATTATGAGCTACACTACAATCAATTTATACAATACAATAAATGATATATTCTGTGAAAATCAAATGTTTTCAGAGTCAGTATAAACATGACATACCTTTTTAGGACTGAGTGTTCACTTTCAGTTTGCTAATAAATAACTGTTTCAATTATTAGAAGTTTCTACTTTACAAAAGCTGTTATTAATTTATTAGTTACAGAATATACTAAGCATACTTGGTAAACAGGGAAAGCTATCTCTTGAGTTAGTACCATATAACAGCAAGTGTAGAGTATTTCAGTGGAAAATCAGTGTTGGCACAGGGAAGGTAAGGGTATAAACTGGACTAGCATAAACTAATATTTGATATGATGAAAAAATATGTACTTAGTATCTTAAAGGATACAGTCAATTGTCTTATAATAAACTATTAAATTTGCTTTTTTGAAACTCTTGTTTGAAGCTATATAAAGAAACCACCTATTTAATATGCTATAATATACCTTTTCTAGCAAATGATTCTTTTACAACAAAATGTCCTAATTTAACTAATTAGTATGTTTCAGGTAATTAATTTGATTTTTAATGTGTATTGGAGGGGACTGGTTAATAAATAAAAGTATTTTAAAATATGTTTTTAATGAAACAAATATTTAAAAACCACATGTGCTAAAATCAATAAAGCATCATTTTTTTCATTTATAATTTTAAAATTCACAGAAGATTATTAGCCCAAGGTGGTACTGTCTGTTCTGACTTCTGTTTTTGAAGCCAGAGCATAAAATTAGTATTCAAGATTTTTTTCCTTTATTTTATTTTATATTATTTCTTTATTAAGACTTTTAAAATGGACAAGGTTAGCCCTGGCTGGTGTGATTTAGCAGATTAAGCACCAGCCTGAAAACTAAAGGGTTGCTGGTTTGATTCCCAGTCAGGGCACATGCCTTGGTTGTGGGGCCAGGTCCCCAGTTGGGGGTGTGAACGAGACAACCACACATTGATATTTCTCTCCCTCTCTCTCCCTCCATTCCCCTCTCTCTAAAAATAAATAAATCTTAAAAAAAAAAAAAAACATAAAATAGACAAGTTCAAGGACTTTTGAGTGCATATGAATGAGCAAAGTGGAGGTTAAATGAAGTTCAGCATGTTCATGATTTTATCTCCAAGTTGATTTACTGTTCAGCTCAGCATAGGTGGCCAAATGTTGTTTCTGAGCATAATTTTTTCTTTCTGAGTTGTAAGCTATTTAATTTCCACCCCTATTGGACCACTGAATACTTAGGGGAAGGAGAAAGTACACTGATGTTGAAATACAAATTAATGAGGGGCATAAAAACATGTCTGTAAATTTGCCCCAAGATTCTCTTCACCAGATTTCTAAATTGTGTTTATTTGATCAAACTACTTACATCACCAATTTAGTAACTATGATAAAACAAACAAAACCAAAAGAACAAAAGCAAAGTTGCCTCGTGTGGCTCAGTTGGTTGGGTGTCGTACCACAAACGAAAGTGTTGAGGGTTGATTCCTGGTTAGGGGACATGCCTAGGTTGTGGGTTCCATCCCCAGAGGGCACATACATGAAAGGAAACCAATTGATGTTTCTCTTCCTCTCTTTCTTTTCCTCTCTCTAAACCCTTTCATCCTTTTCTAAAAGCAATGGGAAAAATGTCCTTAGGTGAGAACAAAAAATAAATAAAGAGAGAAAATACTGGAATGGTAAAAATATGTGTTAAATTTAGTTTTACATATACTGAAGTAAAAACCAAAACACCCATCATATGCTATTTATTGAAATATTCTAGTAAATGGAGGCTGAAAAATCACTATTATTTCATTTTAAAAGATGTTAAGAATTCTAAATATCATTTCACAAGCAGTTATTTAATGTCATAACATGTTATAAACTTTAATCTACTTTTTAAAATGTTTTTAGGCTCTAAATATAGCTTTATAAAATTTAATCAATTATGCTTTAAAAAATATTTTATGTACTTATTTTTAGAAAGGGGGGAAGGGAGGGAGAAAGTGAGGGAGTGAAACATGGATGTGGGAGAGAAACATCCATCTGCTGCCTCTTGCATGCCCCCAACTAGGGACTTCACCCAAAACCCAGGCATGTGCCCTGAGTGGGAATTGAACCGGCAAACTTTAGGTTCACAGGCTGGTGCTCAATCCACTGAGCCACATCAGCCATGGAGAATTATGCTTTATAACATCACAGCTGAAGGCAAATACTATGAAATGTTATACATGATACATATTAAAGATTGTACTTAAATAAAATTTATAAAACATTTGATGCAAATTAATTATCTTACGACAATGCAAAAAAATGTTCAAAGCTCTCGAGAATGTGTCTTACTTATTAAAGAGATTTAAGAGTAAAGAAAAGTTGGGAAATATTGCAGTAACAATGCTGAGATTTTTGATCACTTTAAACCCAGAAAAATTTCAATTAAGGATAAAGAAAGTAAGTCGCTGATTTTTATACTGCCAAGTGAAATGCAGCAAGCTAGAATAGCTGGTTAGTTTTATTAAGGTATCTTATTAAGATGGCTTACTAAGCTACTCACTATTGTTTTCATAGGGCTTTAGGCTGATACTAAACTTTAAAATGTAGGATTCTTTCCTTCCTAACTTTCATAAAAGTTATATATAATTAGCACTGAATGAAATTTTCTAATGTCAACATTTCAAATTTTGATTAACAGGGAATACAAATCAACCTTACTCTAGATTAATTCAGAAGATAGGCAACATCCTTTGGGAGACCAGTAGAGATAATGTATCAGTGCACTTTCAAACTTCAGACTAAGCCAGGGGCCTACAAAGTACAATAAAAGTAATATTCAACTTATAAAGCTGGCATTGTCATAGCAATTTTCTCTACCTGATTATCTTTGATTCATAAAAACCATTATTCTCAAATTGATATTAATACTTAGGGCCTAGAATACAATTACAACCCTACTGTTGATAGATATGATGACCTATACAGATGAGGGAAATAAAGACAAGCAACAATTGACAAAAGTGCAGGTAATGTCCATGAAGTAAGAAATAGAAATTCATACAGTGGTGGAGGCTTTCCGAACAGTAGATAATAAAAACCTGGCCCAGTTCCATGGTGTGGAAAGAAACACATTTGTTCAACTCCATTATATCACTATCATGTCTGAACATGAAACACTCTTCACTAGAAATCATACAAGCAGGGTTGCTTTTCATTCTTATTACTTTTTGAATAAAGTAAACTAGGAGTGTTTTTTTTCCTCCATTAGTGCTTTTTTTCATCTTTTATAGAGCATTCAGGGCTAGAGTTAGGGTGAGGTTGAATTAGGCACTAAATTTAGATGAAACATTTAAGGGGGAGTAAAAAACCCTAATTAACCAAGACAAATAATATTAAAAAACAAAATTAACACAAAAGCTGTGATAAACAAAATATTAAAGTTTAAATAAAGCACCAGTACCTAGTCTAATATTGATCAAATTTTAGGGAAAACTTCTTTACATTGTAACGAGTTTATATTTTTGCATTATTTTATTGTTTAAAATTTAATCTTTATTGTATTTTCCCATCACCATTTAGTCCCCTTATACCCCCCTCCCCTCAGCATAGTGAGTTTCTTTAAAAGATGAATTTTGATAAAAGGCTGAATGGTTTACATCTATCTGCTATGATTTACATAGTGCATATATGTGAGTAAGAAAAATTTCTAAGGTAAATATAATAATAAGTCCCTAAATATTGTTTGAAGGTACTTGACATCCTGAATCCCCATGTCTAAACCCTCACTGATTTTTAACCTTTATACTCCTTGGTATATGCTAAGTAAGTCTTCCCAAACTAGACTTACTGATTCTAGTGCCAAAGGAGCTTCTTTTAATACATTATATAGCTGATGGATGGCAACTGCTTGAATTAGCTACATGATTACAAGGTGTATCATTCTATCTATCTATCTATCATCTATTAACTGCCATTTAACTTCCATTTTTCTGTACAAAAGGGCTTCTTCCTTTCCACTCTCCACCTCTTTTTAGTCTCTTTGTAGACTCTAAGATGTAACAACTAAATATTCTATGATCAAATATAGTTATTTCTCTTTTTATGCATAAATTATCCCAAATTTGGTCAATGGGAACCTTCTAAAAATGATTGTTTATGCAGTTACAGTTGTCCCAATTTGCCCCCTTTCCCCCCCTCTGCTCAGCCCCCTCTTATATAATCAATCACCACATTACTGTCCATGTCCATGGGTCCCTCTTACGTGTTCTTTGACTAATCCCTTCACCTTTTTTTTTTTTTTTTTTTTTTTTAATGGAATGCTTCACAAATTTGTGTGTCATCCTTGCTCGGGGGCCATGCTAATCTTCTCTGTATCGTTCCAATTTTAGTATATGTGCTGCTGAAGCGAGCACCACCTTCTTTAAATCAATCCCTCCTCCCCTTTTACTGCTGTCAGTTCTATGCCTCTGGTTCTATTTGACTCATTAGTCTAATGTACAAGGTCTACTCATGAGCAATGGGAACCTTTTAGGCTGGTCCCCAAGTCCTTTTGATGTAACCCCCTACCAGTTGTTGAGTACTTTCCTGCTTCCTGGCACAAAAAAATATTCTAGACTCTGTCCTTTCCTTGCTATACACTTGGGAGCTCTGGTACCACTGTATGGGAAATGTATTTAAAAATGAAAATCTGGGTGCTAGGTATGTCCATTGGTTTGAAGCCCTTTTCAGTGGAAAGAGCTAAGAAAAAATATATAGTTTTAAAATGATGAGCTCATATTGATAATTTCAACACAAATCTAATATTGTTTCTTTTCTGGAATGCCATTGATTTTACAGTGAAAATCTTGGCTCCTAATATTATTTACTTAATTGCTTAATCCAACAATGTACATAGTTTCAAAGTCTTAATAACCAGTAGTACAGCTGACTGTGAATACACTGAGCAAAGTTTGAGATTTCTTTTTGTTCTTGGAATATATGCCACTAAGGGTGTATAGTCAAAATCTGATGATCAAAAGATACTTGAATTAATTATTTTCTCTTTACAAGTATCTTATCAATTTGATATATAGTTAGGTATAATTATTTTTATTTGTATTCACTATCAGGGTTAATTTTTCTATATCATTTTACTTTAATTTCTTAATATTTAAAACATGTACACAATTCAAGTCAAAATTATATAAAACATCATAATCAAAAAGTTGTACTCCTATCTTATGCCTGCATCTTTTTCTCATCTATCTCTAAATGTAACCATTTTTATTAGTTTCTGGTGTATCCTTCTTGTTCCTTTTATTCTCATTTCTCACATAAAATGCAGCATATTATAAGTACTAGATACTTTTCAGTTAGCATAATGTCCTAAATATCATTTAACAGCAGTTTAAATACATCTTTTTTTCTTTTTATCTAAATGTATTGGGGTGACATTAGTTAATAAGGTAATATAGGTTCCAAGAGCACACTTCTATGATACTTATCTGTATGATGCATCACGTGCCCACCATTCAAAGACAAATCTTCTGCCACCATACATATGACTACCATTGCTCTTATGTTCCCACAACTCATTATGTCTGGGAACTACCATACTCTTTCTTTTGTATATAGAAATCTTCTTAAGTCACTTTTTAAATGGCTGCCTGGTATTTCACTATGTGAATGTGTCATGGTTTATTCAACTATTCTCCTACATATTTGGGTTGTTTCTGTTTGCTATTATGTCTCTGAGGCTAAAATAGTTCCAGTGAGGTGATATTAACTTTTTATTTAAATGTATAAATAGAAAATACTCTTTAGCCAATGGCTTGCATTTATAGAGCACATCACACTTTGCAGAGTACATTTATGCACACACATTCTATTTGATCTTCACAACCATGTTTTGCAAGAGATAGGGCAAGAATAGTAGCTCTACCTTCCAGATGAGGAAACTGAGAAGAAACACAATTTAATGACTTATTCATATCCAGTTTATGACAGTCAAGGGTCCTGTCAATTCACTGGTATTTCTACTAGATACTGAATTGCCTCTCTCTTAACTTTCAATTCTAGCCCTTTAAGTTTATTATATATTAGTTTCACTAAATAATAGAAATATAGTATTAGTAAGTTATTTATGTTTATATACTAAACATTTTGAATAATTAAGCTTAATTTTTTGGGTTTAGCTCAAGAATTTTATAAACTACAAAATGCTAACCAAGATAATAATAAAATTCATTCTGGAAAAATAAGCCACATTTAATTTAAAGATTCAGTTACATAAGCATATACAGTGAAATACCTTTTAACATATAAACAATTATTACGAATTTCTAAAATCTTAGAAAATCAAATGTAAAGTAACAAAAATGTAATTTCAAGACTGCATTCAAGTTCAAAGGCTTCCTTTGTAGTAAATAATGTTTCTTTTCATTCTCTGGAGTGGTAAGAAAAAAGTTCTATGCCAAATGTAAACTATTTTGGCCTAAATTTTTTATTAGATTGATTCATCCTTGAGAATAGAAACAGATATTTATCCTATCAAGTGAGTTTCAAGAAAATATTAATGGATAACAACAGACATTTTAAATTGAGAGTTCTCAAATAGAAGGAATGAAATCAATGAGAGTAACTATAAGCCCTAATTCTGGTCTCTTTTTCACAATGTAAACTGTTTTTCCATAAAACACAATTTGTACCTTTGTCATTTATTTTGGAAGATAAATGTCATTTATTTTTCAAGTTGAAAAATAACAAAAGGACTTTAGACCCACATGTAAAAAGTATTTTTTTTATCCTTTTCTGAGACATTGACCTGTATACTCATTTAAAAGTGAACACCACATCTTTATGTTATTAAATCTTTGTTTTGATCTATTAGTATTCACCAAAGTACCATTTTATAAAACCTCACACTGAATAGACAAGGCTGGAGGTGACCATCTGCAGCTTTAGAGTCTGCATTTGAATTGATGAAAAGAGCTTTGTGTTTTCATTGCCAAGTTTGATTCTTCCAGTCATTAAGCATTCCCCTCAGATCCCATCAATGAAGCTGTACTCTCTTACACCCATGTGTTAAATTCTCTTCTCCTCATGGTTTCCTTTGCTGGCTCTACTCAAGAATGACTATTGGGTCTTAGCCACATTCTTCTCACAGCTGTGTTAAAAAAGAGCATCAGAAAGTCTTCCTAAAACCCATATGTGTATCTGGTCAAATCTCTGTCTTAGGGTCACCTCACATTGTGGTGTGATTATACAGAGAGTTATTCTTGTTCTTGAACTGTGCTACTCCTATCATTCTGGGAAAGATTAGGCTCTCCAGTCAGCAGTAGAGAAAGAACTTCTTGGAGGACTAATGTGAAATACACATAGCTCAGAAGGCAGACTAGTTTAATTTAAGGAAGATGTTTCAAAAAATTTAAATGTTTGTTATTTTAGCATTATGTAGCTTGTCAAACAGCATATGGTAACAGAAAGAGAAATAACATATGCTTTTGTATGCTTTGAGAATACTGTTAAATGCAGCAAAGGCAAAAGTCAAATTATGATGATGTTCCAAGAACTACTAGTTTGAATGGTACAGATGCTAAAGCAATAAAAATTAAAATAAGTTTAGGAAGTTCCAAAATATTATATACTATGTAATATTTGGAGTCTTGTTTTTCACTTTTTGCCAGGCCTTCTACAGAACAACTAAAAAAGTAATTATTATAACAGTTTTTAATATAGCATAGTAGTATAACTGTTTTAAATTTATACTTAGGTTTAGAATTGAGGGAAAAAACTTCTCTTGAGTTGTTCAAGAATACAGGAGTAGGCAAAAGTAGGTTTACAGTTGTAGTAAAATACAAACAAATAACACAATAATTAACAATACAAAAAATTCTGTGTTCTGCATACTCACAACTGTAAACTACTTTTACCCACCTCTGTACATAACAGTAAGGGAAGAAAGAAGATGCATTTCAGCTGCTACTATATACTACATTGTTATAGAATGATTTTTTATTTTTTAATGTAAATGATCAAGAATAAAGTTTATATCTGAACAATGTTTATGATTTTACTATCAGATAAAGTTATACTGAAATAAGCAAAAGATTCTTTCATTCTATATTTATCAAAATCTAAAAGTGCACATGGGCAGGTCTCTGATCAAACGGGGAGAAATAAACGTGGAATTTTAGAATCTAAGGGATATTTTTATTTCTATTTGCTCAGGGGCACAATTTAGGTTTTTTTCCAATTATATTTTGAAAAAAAAAACACAAAACCCTGTACCTACTAAGGAAGTTTCCATTACATTTCAGATGAGTATACAGAGAACTTACATAAAAATACAGACATTTTCTACATTAACACATAGGTACATTATATCTAATCTTCTATATGTCTAAGAATATAGAAAGCAAAGAAGAAAATTCTGAGTTTTCAGATATAATTAGATTGAGGAACATCCAAGCAAACTGATGAAAACTAAAAATCTAATTTCTACAATAGCTTCCTGTTTTTTCTTTTCTTTTCTTATTACAACAAAAGTATTCTGTAGTACACTAGTGGTTAGTGCTATTGTTACCTGTCCGAGGAGGAAGTTCTAATCACATATGTCTTATTTTTATCAATTTAAAAAACATTCTCAGGTAAGATGGGTAAGTTCTTTTGTATTCACAGAAGTGTCCAGGGGCTATATGGCCTGTCAAGGGTTAAATGGTAAGAAAGCTTTTACCTGGAACTAAGAACAGAATCAAGGAAAAGGATACTTTGTTAGATCACATGGCTCCTCTAAGAAACTTACATTTCATATATATGTGTGAAAATCACACCTCTAAGCTATAAGAACTCCCATTTTATTTTTTTTAGCCTGTCAAGTTGTAGTTAAAAATGTACATAATTATCCTGTACATGGACCCCATAATCTCCTTAAAACAATAGGAACTTCATTTCCAACTTTTAATAACTGTAACACTGGGATTAATGAAAAACAATAAAAATGTCTGCATTGTATTTAGTTTTAAACCTAAGTTGTACGGATTTCTCTCACATTTTAGACTCGCTCTTTTTCTCTCCCTCCTCTCCTTTGTGCTCACATGAAACATGTACCATCTACATTAGATGTCAGACACATATACTGGCCCAACTCTACCTTAGATCGTCTATTGAAAGTTTCTGATGAGGAAGGAGATCAAATCTGAGATGCCAGTCTGGTAATTTAACTTTTAGTCCCCACTTTTAGGCTTTGTGATTTATTCCATAAGGTTGACTACAAAAGGGAATTTATCAGGGAAAGTGCTGATCCTTAGGTTTGGAGAATACCTTTTCTTCTTTAGCCTGGACCCTTCACCTGCCGCTGCATTGGATTTTCTCTAATTCTGGTTTAGGTTCCAATTTTAATAGTCCTACATAAATCCTTCCTTGGTATAAAGAATGAGTTGGATAATTAAAACTATGCTTCCTTTTCATGTCAAAGTCAGACATTTCCTGAAGCAAGGTGTAAGTCAAAATTCTTTAGTTTTTATAAAGAAATTAATATAATTATACAAGGTTGTCCAGAAAGTATCCAGCCATGTGCCATGAAAAACAGAAACATGTAGTGAAGAAGATACAAGAAATATTGTACAGAGGACAATGTCACCTCAGTCTCCTTCAAAGTAGGTACCTTGGGACCTTACACAGCTCTCCCAATTGCCATCAGCTGCCCCGGCATATTTTCCTGAATCTCATCAAGGGTCTGACATCTTTTCCCTTTCCAAGGTGATTTTAGTTTTGGGAAAAGCCAGAACTAACAGAGCACCAAATCTGGTCTGTTGGAGGACTGAGTCACCTGGCTGATTTGAGGTTTTACCAAAAAATTCTGCCGGAGGAGTGATGCATGATGCATCACATATCCTATGTAAGAATATTTTAGCACAATTGTTTTTCATTATGGTTAAAAAGAGATTCTGAAACCAGCAACAAAACTAAAAAGTTTGGTGAAGTCTTTTGATGAAAATCATATGCCTAAAGAAAAAGAATAGCAGAATAATTCTTCTTTTTTAAATGAAGAAACTTTGGAAATGCTCTATTCCCTTTCTCTGTACCAGAGCCATCTACTCTATTTTATAATTCAACTTGAAAGCAGATTAAGCAGCTGAGCTTGTGGAAAGCATGTTTGTTCTATGCTAAGAACCCTTGTGTGACACTATGGTGACTCTCTTGACACCTCAAAGAGAACTACAGACAGTTCTTACTCATCCTGAGGGAAACCAGGCCCATCAGTCACAATTCCTTTGTAACCTCAACTTCTACATAGAAATCTGTATTTGGCTAAAACTCAGGAAAGACATTCTGTCAGTTTTATCTGTTCTATCTTTCTGTCAATAACACTCAAAAAAAACGTAGTATGCCCCATATTTATTTATTTATTTAAAAAGATTTTATTTATTTTTAGAGAGAGGGGAAAGGAGAGACAAAGGAAGAGAACCATTGAAGTGAGGGTGAAACATCAATTGATTGGCTCTGACAGGCCCCCAACCTTAGAATTTTAAACCTCTTGTGATGATAAAAACATCAATTAATGAATTGATATGTCAGTGTTCTCTTTAATAAATGAGGATCAAGAATGGTCCTTGGAAAAACTACTAAGAGTTTTTCTTACAAAGTTCCTGTGCTCTTAACCTGCTTTTTAGTTCCTTTACCTCCACATAATTCTTCCATACAGAGGGCATCCAGGATCAGCAAAAGAGCAGTTTAAAAGCTAAACCACAATGTGCTCTTCTTTCATAGGCATATATATTTTTAGAGACACACATAAGGAGAATAACCCAAGGGAATGGATTTTTGCTGGTGTAACTTTAGGCTTTATAATACCTGAGACAAGAAGCTATTTTTGAATAATGAAATTGACATTTATTATATTTTACTCTATAAGTGACTATCTGCCTATAAATATTGGTTAACTTATGGATGGTAATTATGTACACCTTTTCTTTCCAGGAATACTTCTATAGGTTAAAACATTTAAGACATTTTTTGACTATGAATTAAAATAGAATATAATTTTTTTATCCCAATCCAAGGACATTTTTTCATTGCCTTTAGAGTGAGAGGAAGGGAGAGAGAAAGGGAGAAACATTAATGTAACAGAGAAACATTGATCAGTTGCCCCTTGTAGACTCCCCAACCAGGAATCGAACCTGCAACCTTTTGGTGTACAGGACGATGCTCCAACCAACTGAGCCATACTGGCCAGAACTAAAGGAAAATATAAATTTAAAATTCTACTATTATTAGAAATATTATATGGTTTCTTTCCATTATTATTGAAGATTTCAGGACTTTTCAATGTAATTAAACTTAATGGAAGTTGGTGGTAGAACAAGAGTTAGAAGCTGATCACTAGGAAGTAAGATATGCCAACTCTGAGACAGTGTAAGGGGAAGAGGTGCCAGTGACCGGAGGACGCCATAAAGGGTCCTCTGACATTGGTAAGCTCTGGGTGCTGGGCTGGCCTAGCAAGTTTTTATCTAGGGCTTAAAGCAGATCATTGCATATCTTAAATTTTCATGTGTATTCCTGACCCAACCTGCATTTACTTTGTTCTGTCATTCCATTACACTATTAAATTGTTCTAGTTCATTTACTTAGAAGCATTTATGGAGTGCGTACATTATAGCAGCCATCTGTGTACATATTTGGAGGAGGTGGAATAAAAAGGTGAATGCAACACTGTTCATGTCTTGGGAAAGCTCAATGATGGGGAATTTTTCAGGGAGTGGAGTAGATAGGCAATAGATAATCAAAATGATGGTAACACACAGAGATAAAGGTATGGACTAAGTACTGTGACCATAACAAAGAATAAGAAACTAAGGGAACATTTTAGAGGTAACATTTAGAAGACTGGACTTTAATGAGTAACAAAAATTTGGCTACATACCAAAAAGGAGGAACATGTTCCAAGAAGAAGAAATAGCATGTGTAGAGATACTGTGGTAGGGAGAGGAAATATTAGAAAAATGTGATAGGCCTCATATGTCATGCTAAGTTGTTTATACTTTAACTTGTAGGGAGGAAGAGCCCTGAAATATTTTAAATAGGGAAGTATATAACCTGATGTGTGTTTTAGAAAAATCAACTCTGGTGGCAGCGAGGAAGTTAAACTTGAGAGATCTATAGGCAGGTAAACTAGTTTTATGATTATTTCAATAGTCTAGATGAGTGATGGTGAGGGCCTCAATTAATGCAATCAACAGGTGAGGGTGGGGTGAAGGGTATACTTACGCAGCAGACAAAACAGGAATTGATGGCAAAGTGAATGCAGACAGTAAGTAAGACAGAGAGAACAAGGATAGCGCTGAAATTGCTGTAAAAACATTAACTGAGGCAAGAAATACAGGAGAATGGAAAGGACTTTATTTTCTGGGCAGAAATCTTCAACAAAACTACTATGACAGAATACAGGAGAAGACTATGTAGAAAAGAGAAAACTGAAGAAGTCTTGTTAGTTTGATGAATATGATAATACTAACAATCTAACTTATAGAATGCTTGTAATAAAGTAACTGGTACTGCCCTGGCTGGTAGCTCAGTGGATAGGCACTGGCCTTTGACCCCAGGGGTCACTGGTCCGACTCCCAGCCAGGGCACATGGCTGGGTTTCAAGCTAGGTCATCAGCCGGGTCCATGGCTGGAGGCAGGTGAAAGGCAACCATGCATGGATGTTTCGCTCCCTTTCTTCCTCCCACCCTGCCCTTCTCTCTAAAAATAATGAATAAACTCTTAAAAAAAAAAAAAAAAAAGTAACTGGTGCTGAACTAGGCACTTTACATGCTATCCAGTTTATTCCTCACCTTAATCTTGCCTGTGAAGCCAGTATTTGTGTCTGAATTTTTGAACTGAGGAACCATTCCTTCTACAGGTTAAGTAATTTTCCCCCAATCTCACAGGAAGTAAGAAAGGTAGGGATTCAAACACAGGTCTGTCTGGCTAGACTGCAAAGCATGTCTCTATCCTCTATGTTGCACTGAATCTCATAGGATGAGTAAGTTTCCCAGGTGGGAAAAGGGTGAATGGTTCCCAGCAGAGGGACCAACACTCATAAAGGCATTCAATCTTGAAAAGGCAGAGTGCTTCTGAAGCAGGAGAGAGTGCATTGTGAAATAAAATGATAAGAGAAGAGGCACTATGTCATAAGCTTGGTTCTAAAAGCATTACAAGTATTATCTCATCTAATTTTTATAACACTATGAGGTAGGAATATTATTATCCACATCAGAATAGTGTTTTGAAACAAAATGTCAAAGTTCACATATTTATGCACCCTGAATCTGGAGTGAGTTTTTTTCCTTCTTTTTTTTTTTTTTTAAAGATTTTATTTATTATTTTTAGAGAGAGGGGAAGAGAGATAGGCAGACAGGGAGAAAAACATCAATGTGTGGTTGCTTTTCACCTGCCTCCAGCTATGGACCTGGCTGGAGACCTGGCTTGCAACCTGCTTATGTGCCCTGGCTAGGGAATCAAATCTGCGACCTTTGGGTTCACAGGCTGGCAACCTTATCCACTGAGCCACCAGCCAGAGCTGGCGTGTGAGTTTTTAAACCAGTATGTTATATTGCTAAAGATATAGGACCATCTTTACTGACTTTTTACCATGATCACATATTAGTTTTAGATTAAAAATATAATTAGAAATGGACCATTAAATTTGACAGGAAATTACTGGCAATCTTAAGAACAACAATTCTACTACAGGAGCTAGCCATAGTGTATTGAGTAGCAGAGGAGTAAATGGGAATTAAAAAAATTCAAGATAGTGAATATAGATCAGTTATTCAAGAATTTTGGTTGGGATGGGAGAAGGGGAAATGTGGACTTTTTAAGTTTAAGCTGTAATTATTACTTGGAATACTGGCATAGTTACAAAGGACCTTGAAAAATAATTGCTAATAATAGAAGCTTAAGATTGGCTAGAGAATACTAATATAACATCTAACGAAGTCATATAAATTGATTTCCTGGAAGGTTTTCCTCTGAAATTCAATAAAATAGGCTGATGTTCCCATGAACTACAGTGAAGATATACTGTCCAATAGAGGGTAATTAAAAATGAAATATAGTGGATTGAATGTGAAAAGTTAAGCCTGGTAATATTTCATCCAGGTTCATGGCTAGAAATCAGAATAAAAGATTAAACATTTAAATTAAAATTTAACATTTAACTCTTGTAAATGACATAATTGTTGCACTTAAACTATGTTCATGAGTTGATGCCATTCAGTTAAAAAGTTTTGATCTTTTCAGTGGGCAGGGCGAACGGGGTTGGGGGTAGAAGGGAGGAAGAGACAAAGAAGGGGAGCAGTTTAGACAAGAACCTAGTATGGAAGAACCATGGACATGGACAACATGTGGGACTGACTTTGTGGGGGAGTGGGTGGGTGGGGAGGAGGACAGAGGGGAGCAAAAAGGGGATGGATATAATACAACAACAATAAAATTAAATTAAAAAAGAAGTTTTGATCAGTGTTGGTTAAATGTGAAGAATAAGGGCAATATAGTATGTTTTTCAAAAGATTAAACTTGTTCAATTTAAAGCATTATCTGAGATGATGTTTTTCTATGTCTTGGTGTATGAAAGTTATTTCTTTTACAAAATGATGATGATAGTTGATGAGATTTGAAAAATAAAAGGTTTATATGATAACATTTCCAAAGATTAAAAAATATATATCTAATTGCTCTCTGGGAAACACTTCTAGGCAGTTTTAGCTATGTATAGAAATTTTAAAATCACATATTAAGAATTACATAAAAATGCAAAAATTATTACATTTGAAATTTGTAATTATTTGTAGACTTTAAGCAGAGCTATATCAGATCCTATACAAATTTACTGATTTATATTTTACAATAAAATAAGATCTACCTGTATATCTTGGTGTTCTTAGATTATTAATATACATCATGAATAACTGATACCGTTTCTGATTGAGTATAAACCTAATCTTGAAATCTAAAGAATATGTAACACCATAAATCACAAGTTTTAAGGCACACTGATAGTACAGGTTAATAAGCATGATTCCTAATATATCTTAAACAGGTCTTGACTACAGATTTACCTGACTAGGGATGTTGGAAAAATATGATGTTATTAACAATACATAAACAAGGGCTCAATTAGAATGACAAGTTCTATTACATTAGAGCTGCCTAGAAAATGCTGCTACAATGTTCAAGTACCATCCATTAACAAGTGAGTTATTTGTCTGATAAATTATTTGTTAATATTTTGGAGGCTATCATACAGACTGGTTTATTATGCAGCTTTATGTACATTTTAATAAAAATGCAAATATCATTGAAAATAAATATAATTATGCACCGTGAATAGCTGTATAGAATACTTCAGAAGAACAATACATGACAATTAATTACACTGTACCTTATCCTATGTGCCTAGAGGTCTCAGATTAGAAGACCACAGATGATCTGAGTTCAGGCAGAATTACTGTGAAGCTAAATGAGTCAAGTTGTTAATTTGACTGCCTCTTCCCCTCACTAATAACTTTATTATCTATGAAATGATTTGAATAGTATGGCTTTCATGATGAAGAATCAGGTATCCAATAAAAATGGTTTGCCCTACACAGAAACCATGACTCCCAAGTTAAATGTTTTTTATTCCAAATACAGATATGATAGGCAGTCTGAAAAAGTTCATGTAGCTCAATGAATTTGTCTTAAACTATTAGTAGCATGAGTAATAAATAACATGTTATTCGGTTGCTAAAAGAAAAAGGCTTTTGCTTTGTTTCATACTTTTGAAATAGTGCAAGATCCTTCCACTCACCTCTGAATTTTGTCCTTGGCTGCCTGGGAGGCCTCGACTGCACGCTGGAGCTCCAATTCCAGCTTTGCTCGGTCCGCCAGTGCCTGCTGCAGCTGGGTGGCCAGCTCCTCGTTCTGTTGCTGAGTGATGGAAACCACATGCTCTCTAGTCTTTAACGCTTCTTCATAGGTGCTAAGGGTGTGGTTAAACTGATCCTTCAGAGTTTCTTCTTGGGATAATGATTTGTGTAAACTGAGAAAATACAAAAATAAATAATTTAAACATAAATATGGAAGCTAACTGACCAGTAAGCCATTTAACAAAAATCTCCAGTTAGAAATATACATCTCTGCCCTGGCTGGTGGCATAGTGGATAAGGCGCTGGTCTGCAAACCCAAAGGTTGCTAGTTCGATTCCCAGCCAGGGCACATAACCAGGTTGCAAGCCAGGTCTCCAGCCAGGTCTGTAGCTGGAGGCAGGTTAAAGGCAACCATACACTGATGTCTCTCTCCTTTCTGCCGCTCTCCCTTCCCTGTTCTCTGAAAATAATAAATAAAATCTTAAAAAAAAGAAATATACATTTCTAAAAAATCATTAACGATATACTTAGATGAGTAAATGAAAAAATTCTCACATTACTATTTTGTACATAATTATTATTCCATTTCTCTGCTTCTAGGCTAAAAACTACCCAGACAAATGATTATCAAAAGAAGATGCTCCAAGATATTAATTGAATTATATCAGTAAAAAAAATATTACATTCAATTTTCTTTAAAAGGAATAGCAGAAAATTGAAAAAAAAGTATCTCTAGGTAAATAAAAATATAATAAACTGACTGCAAAGAAATGAGAAGTTAAGAGAATGGGCATCACCAGTTTAGGAGATGCAGCTTTATTTGGCTGAGCATTTAGAATGAATGAGGTTGTACAAATACCAATCAGCTGAATACAAAGCATTTTCTACTTGTCATAGTTGAGATATAAATAAAGTTAAAATTACTAGTCAGACTGAACAGAAATAATATGTATTCAGATATTTTTTGTTAATTAATCTTATACCAAATGCATACATTAAGTTAAACAGAAAAATTGCATATAAATTAAGACTGAATGCAGAAGAAAATGCAGACAACTAGAATCCTAAAATGCTAAAGGTCAAGTCTTTGATAAGTCATTACACCTACCACCTGAGATTATTTTGAAATGGCACCAAGCACCTCACACAATTAAATAAAGACATTTTGAAAATATAAATATTTAATAAGGGAAATTTAAAATTCACACAGATGATGTTCTTTTTTATTAAATAAAATCATTTCAGTATACCCATATGAAATAAATGTTTATGGGAGACAAAGTAAAACAGCTCAACTATATAATACAGATTGGTAATGTGAAACAAAGTAATATAATTCTTTTTTTTGGTAATGTATTTAAAAAATTAAAAAAAAATCTTTTTCTTTAATATTTTATTTATTATTTTTAGAGGGAGGGGAAGAGAGAGAGGCAGAGAGAGAGAGAGACATCAATGTGTCATTGACTTTCACCTGCCTCCAGCTACAGACCTGGCTGGCAACCTGGTTATGTGCCTTGGCTGGGAATCAAACCAGTAACCTTTGGGTGCACAGGCTGGCACCTTATCTACTGTGCTATCAGCCAGGGCCTTAATTCTTGAAGCTGCACAGAGGCAGCCAGGGGACCTCAGCACTGGCTAGATATCTAGTCTGATGGTTTATTTAAAACTATTCAAACTAATGTAATTATAAATTTTTTTTTTTTAAGCCTCTCCAGTGTGCTCATTTTGGAGAAAGCATCACACAGAAGTCAGAGGGACTTAATGCAGGCACATTGAGCATTCCACAAAAAATTTCAGGATCCAAATTCATTCTAAAGAAAGCTTGTTGCTAAACTGTGGTCAATTGATTACTACATATAAAATAAAAAATGGTGTGCAGTGCCACATTTGCAGAGTGTAAAAAGCTATCTTTATAGTTTTCATCTCATTTATCTCATTTCATTTCTTCTCAGTTGTTTCTATCAACCCACAGTCTGAAGATACCTGTCTCCTATTCATCTTCTAGTCTATGTATATCTTTTCACACTTTCTGCATTCTTCCCACCCCAACTTCAATTTCCTTCAGCTCCCTTTCTTTGTCTATCTGAAAGATCCAAGAAAGAAGCTGAAGACAAAGAAAACAAAAAACCTTTAAAGAGACAAGTCTGCCCTGGCTGGTAGCACAGTGGACAAGGCTCCGGCCTGTGAACCCAAAGGTCGCAGGTTCGATTCCCCAGCCAGGACACATAACCAGCTTGCAAACCAGGTCTCCAGTCAGGTCTGTGGCTGGAGGCAGGTGAAACGCAACCATACAATGATGTCTCTCTCCCTCTCTGCCTTTCTTCCTTCCCCTCTTTCTAAAAATAATGAAATAAAATCTTAAAAAAAAAAAAAAAAGAGACAAGTCTGTTTATGTTTTTACCTTCAAAACATTATTACTCACATTTTAATTATTAACTGTACAGGATGCACGCAATACATTGGCAATAACGTTGCATCTCCTTATTTCATATACTTATTAATTTTGAAAAACTATGTTTCTAAGGTTATGATTTAACACCATTGTTTCAGATATAAAGTACTAAATTCTGAGAGCAACTGTCATGTTGAAGAAATACGATGCTAGATCAACCATAATTTCTGGACTGCGTGCAGGGCCAACTGCTAAGAAAATTGTGGACTTTAATAATATCTCTTTATGTACAGCTGACAATGTGAAGGTGTATGACGCTGATCCTGATGTTGCCACACCAACAAGGAAAATGCATAAGGTATGCAAGGATCGCATAAGTCCACACATTGTACACGAAACCCAGGAGATCTTCGTTGAAGATCTAGGAAAGTCAATGCACTTCATAGCAAGAGAACTGCAGATGTTGGATGCGACGGTTCCCAAGATTATTGCTGAAGATATCAGATACAGATCGTAGTTCACAAGACGTAAATCCTTTAGGCTATGATGTATGGAGCATTTATGAGAGAGAAGTTAATAAACAACCTCATTCCAATAAAGAAGCTGTTAAAGCTAAGCCTGAAAACATGATGATGTCCATGGATAAGGAAAAGTAAATTAAAGCATGCTCAAGATTCTGAAGTTGAATTGAGTCTATTATTTCAGCAAATGGAGACTTTTTGGAACAATTAAAAAAAATGACTATGTTTATGTATTTACATATAAGAATACATTTATTTCAAAATATAACACTTTCGTGGTATGTTATTTTACTAAAATTTTGCCACTTTATTATGTGCAACCTGTATTTTAAATTACACACAGTAAACAAATTTAAAGTATTCAGCTCGATAACATGTAGAGAGCAAAACACAGAATGAATCCACATGAAGGCGCTCAGTGTTCCCTCCCAGTTGATTCCCCTCCCCCAATGTAATCACCAGTCCCACCTCTATGAAGATTAGTAGTGCCTGTTTCTGAACATTCTGTCTGGCTTTTCACTTAGCATAAGGTTTATGAGCATCTTCTTTTTGTTGCATGTAGTTTGTTATTTTTTATTGCAATAGAGTACTCTGTTACATAAATATCCCACAACTTAACCATTTCACTATGGTTGTATTAATATTCTTTTCTTTTCTTTTCTTTTCTTGTTGTTGTATTACATCCATCTGTATTAATATTCTTGTATGTGTTTTCATGGACCTAAGTACTCACCCCCCTACTTTATAGAGATATAATTGATATTAAACACTCATTTATGGAAAAGAATTTATCCATTGGGTGTATGTACATGTAGATTGAGTAGATGCTGCACACAGTCTCCCAAAGTAGTCAGACTGATTTATATTCACCTCAACAACACAGGGAAGCTATAATTGTTCAAGCATGCTCCCTTAGGGTGGGACTGCCAGTTCTTTCAATTCCAGTCCTTCTGAGGGGTGGAGTGATATTTCATTTCTTAAGGTTGTCCTTCGATGAATGTACATTGTTCATTTTACTGAAGTCCAATTTATCGTTGCTTCTGTAACAGTGGTACTTTTTGTGTCCTATTTTAAAAAATCTAAGCCTACCCTATTCCTTTATATTTTAATCTTACAAACATGATCTCATTTTAAAAAATTAATATATTATTAATGTTCTTAGTAAGCCTTTAAAAAATATTCCTAGTACTTCCATATGATCTCACTTAAAACTCACAGTGGGCTTAGTTTGGGAATTCTGCATTTGTCTTTGATATCTAAAACACTATTCAGTATATGCCAACCAATTAAATATTAAGAATCAATAACTAAGCTTTTAAAATCTCATGATTAAGATGGTATCCTCTCCCAAAGCACAAAAGCCCTGAACCAGATGGCTACACAGGTGAATTTTACCAAACATTTAAAGAAGAACTAACTCCTATCCTCCTCAAACTATACCAAAAAATTCAGGAAGAGGGAAGACTCCCAAACTCTTTCTATGAGGCCAATATTATTCTAAACCCAAAACCAGGGCAAGATACAACTAAGAAAGACAGCTACAGGCCCATATCTCTCATGAACATAGATGCTAAAATTCTCAACAAAATATTGGCCAATCGGATTCAGCAGTATATTACAAAGATCATACACCATGATCAAGTGGGCTTCATCCCAGGGATGCAAGGATGGTACAACATTCGTAAATCAATCAATGTAATACACCACATCAACAAATTGAAAGATAAAAACCATATGATCATATCAA
>PVIW01004390.1:94399-134423 GCA_004026585.1 Noctilio leporinus | reverse complement strand
AAAGTCAATCCCACCTGTTGTCCATGTCCATGGTTCCTTTATACTAGGTTCTTGTCTAAGCTGCTCCCCTTTCTTGCCTCTGCCTCCCCTCTCCCCCCAACCCCTTTCCCCCTGACCACTGAAGGCCTATTCCTTTATTCATATACTTGGTTCTGTTTTGCTTGTTGTTAGTTTTGCTCATTACTGTCCCGTAATGGGTGAGATCATATGATATTTGTCCTTCACTGACTGGCTTATTTCACTAAGCATAATACTCTCCAGTTCCATCCATGTTGTTGCAAAGGATACAAGTTCCTTCTTTCTTTCTGCTATATAGAATTCCATTGTGTAAATGTACCAAAGTTTTTTGATCCAATCATACACTGATGGGCACTTCGGCTGTTTCCAGCACTTGGCTATTGTAAAAAGTGCCGCTATGAACATAGGTGTGCATAGGTTCTTATGAATTGGTGTTTCAGGATTCTTTGGGTATAGTCCAAGGATTGGAATTGCTGGATCAAAAGGCAGTTCCATTTTTAGTTTTTTAAGGAAACCCCATACTGTTTTCCACAGAGGCTGCACCAGCCTACATTCCCACCAACAGTGCATGAGGGTTCCCTTTGCCCCTCATCCTCACCAACACTTCTTGTTTGTTGATTTGCTGATGATTGCCATTCTGACAGGTGTGAGGTGGTACCTTATTGTGTTTTTAATTTGCATCTCTCTGATGACTAGTGATGTTGAACATTCTTTCATATGCCTCTGGGCCCTTTGTATATCTTCCTTAGTGAGTTGTCTGTTCAGGTCCTTTGCCCATTTTTTAATTGGGTTGTCTGTCTCCCTGGTGTTGAGTCACATTAGTTCTTTCTATATTTTGGAGATCAGACCCTTGTCTGAGGTATCATTGGCAATTATTTTTTCCCACATAGTTGGTTCCCTTTGAATTTTGCTGATATTTTCTTTAGCTGAACAGAAACTTTCCAATTTGATATAGTCCCATTTGTTGATTCGTTCTTTGATTTCCTTTGCCCTTGGTGAAGTATCAGTAAACATATTTTTGTGTAGGATATCCAAAAGTTTACTGCCTATATTTTTCTCCAGGACCTTTATGGTGGCACTGCTTATGTTTAAATCCTTTATCCATCTTGAGTTTTTTTTGGTGTATGGTATAAGTTGATGGTTTAGTTTTATCTTTTTGCATGTTGCTGTCCAGTTCTCCCAACACCATTTGTTGAAGAGACTGTTTTTACTCCATTTGATGTTCCTTCCCCCTATGTCAAATATTAGTTGACCATAGAGTCCTGGGTTAATTTCTGGGCTCTCTATTCTGTTCCATTGATCTATATGTCTATTCTTATGCCAGTACGAGGCTGTTTTGATGACAGTAGCCTTGTAGTATTGTTTGAAGTCCGGTACTGTGATTCCTCCTACCTTGTTCTTCTTTCCCAAGATTGTGGTGGTTATTCGTGGGCGTTTTTGGCTCCATATAAATTTTTGAAGTATTTTTTCTATTTCTGTAAAGTCTGTCATTGGTATTTTAATTGGGATTGCATTGAATATGTAGATTGCTTTGGGTAGTAAGGACATTTTAATGATGTTATGAATATGACTTTTTAAAATTTATTTTAAAATTCTATGCTTTTCCAATCTTCTTTTTAAAAATGTGTGAGAATTAGTAAGGAAATGCCATACATTATAATATGAAATTACATATTAATGTATTAAGTTATTTTTGCTAATTAACAAATGATAAGGAAATAATATTTGGCTTTTTAGTAAACTATTGTCATAGATTGGACTTTTTCACTGAAGAAGCCAAGGACTAATCACGTAGTAAAAACATATATCTGAATTTCTACCAACTAGCCTGAAGTCATCAGACAAAAAGCAGGACCAAAATTTCTGAGTGCCCACATGGAAGACATAACTTTCATGTCTGTTAATTCTATTAATTATATAAAATACAAAGAAGGGGAACAATTTAGTCAAGGAACTAGCATGGATGACCCATGGACACGGACAACATGTAGGACTGACTGTGCAGGGTGGGTAGGAAGGTGGGGAAGGGGAGAGCAGAGGGGGAAAAATGAGATAAATGTAATATAATAACAATAAAATAAAATATATATATACTCATAAAATATTATATATGATACTGTGTGATGTCCAGGAAGCCAATCATTGGACATGTTTATTCTAAAATTATATCATTGTATGTAACACACTTCAAATACAACTTTCACAAACTGTTAAACACCACCCTTACACTGAAACTTATAGTATTAATTTTAGAATGGTCTAATGCATACTGGAGATTAATTCAAAACTCTGTAAGATGAGAACAATGTAAGGAAAAATCTACTTGCCTGGTATTAGCCTATCAAACAGTTCTGAAATTTGAGAAAGAACTTTAAAATAAGAAGCTGTTTTAAAGAGGTAACTACAGTTAAGGCAGTAGAACTTTTAAGCCTTTTTACTTGCCATGTGAAAATTTTTAAACAATTAAAAATATTTCTTAACATTTTAAGATGGTTTAAGAATATGTAAAATAATGCTTGATACTAAGCCTTAAGTAATTATTTCAAAGGATACATAAAAAGTTTATGGAAATAGTATATGGCTCAAAATAGTTTAGTAAGATTTACACTTTTCAGTGAGAATTACTGACAGGAAGTGGAAGCACAAAACATTTTAGAGGGATTATTATAAAAGGTTAATCAAATACAGCTGCCCAAGTGTTAGATTTATGGGGATGTGAAGACTGATTCTGGTAAAAAATCTGATAAGATCTTAAGAATAAAACTAAACGTCAAGATATAAATTCTAGACTTCAAAGAATTCCTATAACTTCTAATGAAGTGGCTTCTGCATTTACTTAATTAAGGGGCGTGTTAAGTTACATAGCAGAATATACAGTCCAGATAGGAATGGAAACTTTTGAAAATACCTGTGCTCAATTTTTAATTCAAAAATTTAATTGGTCAAGATGGCTGGTGAGTGAGGAACAGCATTATATTTTTAGTTTTCATGTTTTCCCCTGATCTTCCTGCAGTTTTTGTGACTCTCACAATCACAGTTCTATGAAGCCAAGGCTGTCAGTGCAGTATTTACCTTTATCCCCGGAAGTCCAGGAAGCCCAGGAAGCCCTGGTTCACCCTACACAGGAAAATCACACATCATTATAGAACAATATTCACTCAGTCACAGTCTCCGGAAGCATGGCAAATGTTCCCAGCAGAATACTTGCTATCTATATATACACTGCCTTATTTCAAGCAGTTTGGTGAGATTATACAATTCAGTCAACTCTTGATTCAGAAATTGGTTGACGATTTTGCAGATTTTTTCAGAATTTTCCCTTTTTCCGCCAGTTCACTAAACACTGGCATCTCTACTAAAAGGCAAGAAAGAGAAGTAAAAGGAGAATGAACCCCAATATTTTATTACTTCCTGGTAAATGATTTGCTGGGGAGGCTGACGTCCTTTGCTGAAATGAGGATTATGTGTGCATCTCAATAATGCCTCTTAGTCCAGTGCTCTTACCTTAGATAATCAAGAGTTGGCTGTATGAACAGATGGTTACATCAAAACAATATACATTAAAAGTCGTGCTCACTTAAAAATATAGTAAGATTTCTTTTCCATTCCTGAATGATGAGAAGATAAATGCATGGTTAATATTCTACTTAACTCCAGCCCATATTTCTGACAATTGTTGAGTCTGGGAAACCCTGCCTGGCAATTTAGGGCTAATGGTGCCATGCAGCTGTTCCTGAATGCAGGTTTGAGATTAAGTGGTACATTCTGGGTGAGCACACTGGAGTCATGATAAACCTTCTCATTTTCACAGAATGCCTACATTATTTTAAGTACAAAGTATAGTGACAAGAGGTTACATTGCTTGGGAAATCTCCTGAATTCCACTAAAGAAGGATAATGGAATTGCTGGAGAAAATGAAAGTCCATCCTCTGCTGGATTGAGGAGACTATTTGTGGAAGTAACATTGGAAGGTAAACAGGTTATACATTTTCATGATGGTCAGTCAGTGGGATGCTAACTACACTGAAAGAGAGGGAAGCATCAAACGAACCATGACAGTGGTATGGGGAGGCACTTCTTTTCATCTAGATGCTTTAACAACCTTCATTTCAAAGAAAATCAAATAAGACCATCCAGACATTTCATCTTTTAATATTATTACTTCCAAATTATAAAGAGTCATAACTTACTCTAGTATTAATTATCACTAAATGACTTCATATACTGTTCATTAAGCTATATGGTTAGACATAGAAAGGAAAATGACTTTCCTGATGGTTTAGGTCAAAGGTGCTTCAGGAATGCAAAAGAAAAACTATTCTCTCTGAAACTGTAAGTGAAAGTTTGCATTGTGAACAATAACACTAAGATGAGATTAAAACAGAGAAGAAAGGATGATCACTAAGAATTTGGTATTTCTTCTAATACTTGTCTAAGCAAATTAAACTTCATACAGGTACAGCGTTATACATTTGATTTTACTTTTTCTTCCCCCTTTTCCCTTCAATCAATAAATTTAGGGAGATTTAGTAAAAAGGGCTTGTATTTATATTTTACTGAAGATTCTTTTTCACTTTTAAAAAGTACAGGGCTCTGGAAAATACTAAAGTCTAATAGATATACAACCATAAAAAAAGTAAACATGTAGTTGTCAAATCTATAGTTTTGCATTGTTTTAAAAAGTTCCCTAAAACTCAGAACATCCTATTTGAAACATAGGTTTTAACACTCACAAGCAGGAGTTCTCTCCACACCCTCCCATCCGACCAAATTAAAAAGATGGGATGAAGAAAGATACACATCCATACATAGACACACACCCGTGTTTTCTAACAATGAGAAAGATGTGTAAGACATTATGAAATACTTTGTAATGTAGAGTAAATACTTAGAGAGACTTTGATCACTTATAATTGTTGTCTCCTACACTATAGTATATGTATAGGGACCTACAACATCTGTCCTGAAAGTATTGAGCCAATGTCAATATAATTAAAAGTTTGAGCAGCCGATACTTGTGGGACAGACCTTGTAGCATGTATAAATAGAGGTTATAAGTATACTTATTAATGAACAAATGTTCCAGTAATTTGTATTTCACAGTCATATATATATATATATATATATATATATATATATATATATATAGTTTTTTAAAATAATTTTTTAAAAGATTTAAGTATTTTTAGAGAGAGGGGAAGGGAGAGAGGCAGAGAGGGAGAGAGACATCTAATTATGGTTGCCTTTCACCTGCCTCCAGCTACAGATTGGCTGGAAACTTGGCTTGCAAACCTGGTTATGTTGCCTTGGTTGGGAATCAAACCAGCGATTTTTGGGTTTGCAGGCTGGTGCCTTATCCACTGTGCCACCAGCCAGGGCTTATATTTTTATAAATTTGGCATTTCCAAATGTATGTTTACTTAAAAGTTGATAAAATAAAAGATTATAACATATTTCATGTAATCCTATGAGGAACATCTCTTAACTTTTTTAGGAAGATATTTCTTCCCATATAACATTTCTACCTTTATACCATGAAGGCTTATCTTCCAGTTAATAGTAGTTTGGTTTATTCCTCCATTCTTGCCTACTCCTTGGTCTAGAAACTTCTGAGTTGAGTGTTTGGTCATACATGACCAGATCTGGGCCATAATTACAATTAGTCTGTTATTCCATTTGAAAAATACTTGTCCAAATAGATTAAATTTCTTGCAGGTATATGATACTTTTGCTTTGTTTTCCCTTCTCTCTTTACCTTCCATGAGAGGAGACCCTTGTCTGCTGTCAAAGCTGGAACTCTGCTTTTCCCCTCTATCCCTGTGCTAATACACTGTCCTTCCAGATAGAGTTCAATTGTGAGGGCCCCCTTCCAATGGAGACCAAGTATTTTTACTCTTTAATAGTTAAAAACTTTTAAAATTTAAAATATTTTAGAAATATATGGAGAAATTAGGAAGGGAAGAATTACATGGTGGAGAACAACATCTTTTATAAATCTACACACTTTATAAACACACATACACACTATAACTCATATATTAATCATTCACTCTATTGTTGAGTCCATGAAAGAAAAACAAACCATAATGAAATCATTCCTATATTATGAATGGTACTGTAAAGAACAAATTTGCACACTGCAAAATACCAAGCAATGGAAACTAATCAATAGGATTTTCATTCTCCATTTTTCTGGGAATGTTCCTGGTTCAAGAGCTTAAGTGCCAGTGAACCCACAACACAGTTTTGCAATGGTGAGAAAAGTGCCATGAAAGATCTCTTGATTTTGTAGTCACTTCTGTTTATCATTTTCTCATCTAAGTAAGCAAGCAAGCATGGACATACTCTACTTTTAAGTCAGTATTTGGCAAGTATTGCCAAATTTAGATACAAGACAAAGAAAGTCATAAACATTGTGGGAAAGTGAGATTGCGTCAAAGGTAGAATCTGGCTAAATATTAATGAACACGATGCCACTTATTTCAGGGCACATGTTTATTCAGAGTGATTGTAAGTTTTTCTCAATATAATTTAAAACAGGTGTTTAATGAAATATGAAAGAAATTCGGTGTTTCTAGGTATAAACCTATAAACTTCCAAAAATGAATCTAAAGTATTTCTAAATAATCATGATAAGGCAATGTTTCATTAAGCAATTGAAAATCAATTTGGATCTTCTACTCTAAAAACAGTGAGACTATGAGATTATAGCAGATTTGTTTTGTTTTTTAAGTAGATGTGCCAGTCTTGCAGACATTTTAGCATATCACAGAATTGAAAAGCAGCTTAAATTTAGCCTTTAAATTTTACTAAGGGACCTGAAAATGAGATCATCTGAGAAAATTAGTTGTTTTTTTTTTTTTTTTTTTTTTTTCCCCAAACCATGGATCTCTGTTAGGTTAGCACTAATTTCAAGTTTTCAAGTAAAGAATCATTAAGAAATCTTAGGAGTTAAATAGCGAAATTGTCAGAGCTCTGCTGTGCTCTTTGGAAAAGTCTCAACTTTGCCTGAAACAGATTCTGATGAATTGTTAGATTCTTAGTTTCAAGAGGAAAATCTATTTTTAAATGAGAGAAATATTTAAAGAATGTAAAAGACTTCAAAAATTACTTCAATCCCAAGTGTTTAAAAGAAAGCTTGGATCGTTTAAAACGATCCTTCCAATGACTTCAAGAATGTGGGAACAATATTTTATCATGTTTCTTGGTTCCAAACTACTACAAGGGAATTGATTCTCTTTTTCCCTTTACACTATGGTAAATTCTATGTTTCTATTCACTTTTTCCCCCTACAACATCAGCTACTGCTGGACAAAGGCAGATTCATGATCTTTAGAGATTTAACCTAATGTGGAATTCACATTTACTTGTTAGCTACATCTGTTATCTCAAATCTGACTGCACTGGCATTGATATCCAGATGCTCTAGCAATAAACTCCTAACAGTTGTTTCCTGCCTCAGACTCAAATTAATCTAAACATATGCACTACATGTCCTCTAATTGATCATTGAAGCTAAACACAAATGATAAAAATAAATTTATATTATGTATTTATAGATTGTTGAAAGTGGTTTGCCCAGTATCTGTAATTAAATTTCAGTTTATGAACTTACTTTTTTGTATAACTGAACATTCACTGTACAGAGAGATATTATTCACATAAAAGTTTGATAGATATTATTCACATAAAAGTTATCAGTAGGGAAGTATTTGAAATGAAAGGAAAAGGAATATAATTTTAAAAGAATTGCTCATCTTTCCCTATCAAGACCCTTTAGTAAATATTCATTTCTTCTCATGAAAGATAGAAGCATGCAGAGCATCTATTTATTAAACATGCAAGGTAAGTTGCTGCATTCCAACCCAACCAGTTAGTCTCAAATTGTACTTGCAGACTTTAGTTCATTAAGCATCCTTTTACAGGTACAAGAGTGTTTTACTTTTGTTATGGTCAGCAGCGTGCCTTTTAAAATGCAAAAAAAATCAACAACATTCATCATGCAAAGCATGCAAACTATATCATTTTTCAGTAATTGTTTTCATATTACACAAGTACATATGAGACACTACAAAGATGACACTAAAATAAAGATGTTACCTTTTGCCCTGGGCGACCAGATTCTCCAGGTTCTCCCTGGCCAAAGAAAGTCAAAGATGAAAAGGATAGTCTTACAAGAATTTTCCAAAACCCTTAGGCCTCTGGATACTCTCCCAGAGATGGCCCAGGCTTATGATCACTTACACTTTATTTGCTTGTCTGTTATCCTATGTCTCACTAGACACAGCAAAAATGTTTTGCTGTGAATATACCTAAAACTCACATAATAATCCACATTTCCATAAAAAACAATCAGAAAGGGAAGAGAAAGCAGACATCTTAGTGAAGCCTTTATTAGATTCCCAACCAATAGTTCCTGTTGGGTTTGGAAGCTGATTATTGCAAGGTAATAGGAATAGAGTCATAGCCATCAAAGTTGGTAGAAGGGAAGAGAAAGCAGAGGCTTATAAAAATAAGAACTGTATCTCCTGCGGTATGAACTCTTGTAAGGCTAGAGTTACCTTAATTCCAGCAGCAGATGATCCAGGGTCCCCCTAAAATGAAACCCATGAGAGGTTATTCCACAGATTATGGAAATAGGAAACAAGCAAACACACAGAGAGTCATTATTGACAGGGGCACTCAAGGGACCCCCATGACTAATGGGCTTAGCTAGGCTCCATAAGACTGTGCATCAATCTGTCAGCTGTTAAGATGAGAACAATTTCCAAGATAAACATACTTTCTCAAAACATGGGTTTACTTTGAATGTAAAATACATTAAGGACTATTATAGCTTTGAAATAAATACAAATATATATATATATGTATGGGCCTTGCCCTTCATATCCTGCTAAAATTGTATTCTAAAGCAATAAATTATAATTTGAGGATCTGGAATTGTGGTTTTCTCTATTTCTGGAATTTATTAGTGTCAGTGGCTATCATTCAGTGGGAGTTCCCTGACCCTTTCACTCTTCAGAAAGTCAGGGTTCAACAGAGGAAGTCAAGGGTTAATGACGCTGAGTTGGGAAAAACCACGTAGCAGGTCAGCTTGTCTTCCTCATGAAGCACTGTCATAGCGATGAGCAGCACGTTTTTTTCGAACTTTACACTTATTTCATTGTAACACAGTCACCGGAAAGTTACAGGATGATGAATGACCTGTGGGTGACGGGGATACATGGAAGTTCTGAGAGGAAATCTTGAGATAGAATCTGGTTTTCTAAAAGGCGCAGACTCCCATCCATATTTCATGGAGGCTGACTACACTTTGCAAGCAAATGTGTTATAAACGAGCAGATAGGGATGAGTGGAAGAGTGTGGGATACTTGACAATGCTGCTTTTTCTGAAATCAGGCCAGCAAAGGGCCAGCATTTTCAAGCTCCTTCCAGCTCTCCAGCCCGTGAACATAAAGAGAGAACCCTTCGTTTTTTGAGACCATCAAGAAAATAGAAATAGCCACAAGGAGGAGGGCACTTCTTTCAGGATCTCCTCTGCAATCCTATCTGCACAAGTGCTCAAGGGGAGCTCCTCGGATTGTTTTCTTGTTCTAGATTTAGGAAGCTGCTCATCAGTCTCATTCAGAGAGAGATAAGGTGCCAGGTCTCCATACACGGAGTGCTTGTCCCCTTCCCTTGATTCCCTCCTCCTCTCCCTCTGCCTATAACTGGCACCTTTTCTTTCTTTAGGTCTTGGCTGAAGTGGCTTTGTTTCAAAAACCCTTAACCAATCGACCAACCTAGACACGTGCCCCTTGCACACACACAGCACTGTGCAGCATAGCTTACTTTGTAATTACGTATTTATTTACGTTTTCTGCCTATTCATTGTGTGTCCCTCCATAGACAATTGAATTCAGTGTCTATTTATATTCAGTGCCTGGCCTAAAGTATATGCTTGATCTATACTATTTTGAGCGAACCAAAAAGAATGTTTTACAAAAGTATATAATGCAGAGACTACTACTGTTACAGGGAAATTTTATCCATAACAAGTACCTAGAGCAGGAGGTGGCATTCCTAGGGAAGTTAAGATGCAATCCAGAGCATCAAGGCACAATAGAGCAACACCTTCACAACACTATAATGTTATTATTGAATCAGATTGCTCTCCCAAAGCCAACCTTAAAAAATGGCAATGTGGCTGAATGAAGAGGTAATTTTGGTATATAGACAGAATGTAGAGGACTAGGAGTTTTTATGGAGAGAACCATGAAAATGATGAAGCAGGGAGCTTCCTTCCAGACTGGAGCAATGAAACCACAGCACCCCCCCCTCCCCCACCTCCAAGATAAAAAGAATGTTTTAAGCAGGTCAGAAGTCAAGAATCAAAAATTAAAAATAAAACTTCAGGAACAAAAAATTTTAAGATGCAGAAGGAAATAATAAATTAGCTTACTGAAGAAACTGAAGTATATGGGAGTTTCTTTGACATCTGTAATTATTATTATTCAAGGAAAAATGAAAACATGATGAAACATAAAGAATAGGACCCCAAATATTGTAGAATGACATTTATTTCTCTTCCCAATAATTCACAGTCAATTGAGCTCCACATGGGAAGTGAAATAAATATGGCTAACATTTTTTAGTTAAATATGGCTATCTTTTTTTAGTAAATCAAGTTTGAAATCCATCAACACCAATGAATCAGGTTTCCAAGATTTTGCACAAGACTTTTGTATGCTTAAAAGCAATTTCAACTTGGCTAGGTCCCTTCTTTCATTTGTACCTCACAAAACTCCCAGGAGTTAGGGCAGATATTACTTTTTTTTTTTTTTTTTAAAGACTTTATTTCATTATTTTTAGAAAGAGGGGAAGGGAGAGAGGCAGAGAGGGAGAGAGACATCAATGTATGGTTGCATTTCACCTGCCTCCAGCCACAGACCTGATTGGAGACCTGGTTTGCAACCTGATTATGTGCCCGGCTGGGGAATCAAACCTGCAACCTTTAGGTTCACAGGCTGGCGCCTTACCCATTGTGCTACCAGCCAGGGCCCAGATATTACTATTTTTATCTAATAGATGAAGAAATTGAAGCAACTAGAGGTTAAGTGAATTTTGGACTTCTTAGATTTTTTTGTCATAAGAAAAGAATTACTGGTTTATTTCATTTCAACAAAAGGACATAAAGGTTGTAGTAAACTTGCAAATAAAGTTGCTTGTATTAACTATAGTTTAAAAATGTTATTTCAGTGTTTTAACAAAGTGGCTAGATAATCCAATAATGAGAATAAAGACTATATTTAGTTCTCATAGAAAGTAGATGGAAAAAAGGGACAGTTTCTTCAAAGGCTGATTTATTTGTGCAAATTGGAGCAGTTTCATTCAATGGACAACTATGAATGATATTTTAATTCTTTTTTAAAAAAATTAGAACTGTGAAATCTCAAAGAATTTTTATAACCTTGGAATTTTTATAACCTCTTGGAAAAGCAACTGCTGGAAGACATTTGTAAGTGAAACATTTGAAAGGATAATGCTGCAAGAAGTGGAAATAAAAGTCAGTGTTTATAATCCTCATTCCACAAACAGTGAAAATAAATACAATATTAAAGTAGGGAAAAAGCCACAGTGTATTCAGTACACTTTTGGTTTCATAAATCAGTATGTTTGGAAATAAAGGTTTTCACAAGGTAAATTATAAAGGGGAAAATACTTTGAGAAAATACTTGAGGTAAATGAATTTTACATTACTATTTATCATTCAAGCACAGAGTTCCATTTTTAGTTGTGATAATTTTCAAACTTGGTATATAATTATATGGCAAGGTCTGTCCACAAAAAGCCTGGCCATTGTTAACTGTGCAACATCGATGTAATCTGGCAGCCAAGGAGAGAGGACTGGAAAGCGAATGCGTGAACAGTGATGACTTCACTGTACTAGTCAGCGGGGGCAGTAGATGCTGCTGAGTGAGCATGCGTACTGTATGGCTGTCACATTCAAACTGATTGAGTATAGCAATGAATCTGCATCCAATTTTGTGTGAAGTCTGAACATTCCTCTGCAGAAACTATTTAGGTGAGTCAGAAGACCACAGTTATGGGCAACTGGTGATTGGCAGCTTCATCACGAAAATGAGCCCTCTCATGCATCATGTCTCATGTAGAGTTTTTTGGCAAAACATCAAATCACTCAGGTGACTCAACCCCCCTTAAACCCCAGGTTTGGTGCACTGTGATGTCTCGCTTGTCCCAAAAGTAAAATTACCTTTGAAAGAAATTTCAGACTGTTGATGAGACCCAGGAAAAGATTACAGGGTAGCTGATGGCAATTTGAAGAACTGTGTGAGGTGCAAGGTGCCTACTTTGAAGGGGACTGAGGTGTCATTGTCCTTTGTACAATGTTTCTTGTATCTTGTACCTTCTTCAGTAAATGTCTTTATTTTTCATATTACATGGCTGGATGCCTTCTGGATAGGCCTTGTATGTATGTTAATGAAGTCTATGGAGATATATAAAGTGAATATGGCCATATTTCTATCATTTGCTAATTTATTCAATAAGTATTTACTGAGGACCAATTCTGTGTCAGCCATATTCCAACTGCAGGGATGTTAGGGGCTGGAATATAATAGTAAAAAACATAGCTGCAATCCCTGTCCCTGTCCTGCATGAATGATAATAGTTTACTTGTACATGGTACAAAATATCACTGATTAAAAGCATGAAAAATACTTTCTTTTCATTAAAACCTGGGATAGGAAGAGATTCTCATGTTTGGGAAATTTTGTGTCACTGTATGAATCCAGAAGATATGATAAGCAAATGCATGCTATTAGAAGAAGTTAAATCATTCAGTGAAAATAATAAATAGTTGAAAATAAAAAGAAAAAATTTAAATATTGTTCATTCAATAAATATTTGTTATCTTCCAGGAACTTGGGTTGGTTCTAGAACTAGAACGGTTTGGTATCACACAGTTTTTTGTTTGTTTTATTTTTCAGTGAGTCGGATGTCCAATGGAACAAAGAACTACAATGAATTATGATACAGGTTATGAAAAGGACCATGAGGAGAGCTTTGGGAGCACATAGTAGGTAATGTAACCAATTCAGAAGAAACTGAAAGGCTGTTCCAGGGAAATGACATAAATTCAGGTTTCAATTCACTAAAGAATAGGATTAAAAAATGGAGGTGGGCAGAGCAAGAGTATGCTAAGCTAAAGTAATAATATGTGCTGAGTTAGAGAGGGCCCTGCATTAACTGGGGAAAAAGTGCCCACTGATATAAACTCTTATATGTGATTTTAAGAAAAAAAGACAGTTTGCTTGGTAGCTTCTGCAAAGACTCAGAGGATGTAAATCTGAGATGTTCTGTAGCCATGAACTAAGAAGGCAATGTGTATAGCAATGAAGATGGGAAGGGGAGGGTGGGCAAAGGAAATGAAGGCACAGACAAGTAATACTAAGAAAGTGAAGGTGAAGCTTCTGAATCAACAGATAAAATTATTAACAAAAAAGGGGCATGTCCAAACCATCGAGTGTGCTGCAAAAATATCTACTTTCAAGTCGGGGGTGGGTGGGGGCAGAACAGATAAGGAATCCATTTCTACAATTGGAATCAATGCTCCAAAGAGCAGAACAGAACCCTTCCACTGTAACTCCACACATGATTGAAACCAGTTACCGGAAGGCCATCCTTAAATCTGGAGTGCACCGTTCTCACTGGCCACGGAGAAACCCCGCCCAGTGGGTTTTACAGTTGCAGTGTTTCCAGATGATCAGTCTGGGAAGGCTTAGATTGCTTTACCATTCAAAGGCGCTGAGTTAGATCAAAAGAAAAAATATCCTATTAAATTGACTCAGTCAATGATGTAAGTTTTACTACCTCAATGGCAGAAAAGAAGCATTTTTTGATTTTACATCTCATACTTAATAAATGATGAATTAGCTTCACATACTAAATCCAAAGGCCATGAGAAGAGTGTTTCCAACATGCTGGAAACAAATTATGTGACAGAAGCAGGAAATGTTTAAAAAAACACATCAAAAATTATATTCCAATTACAGCATTCTCGGGGATGAATGCTACAGGTCAGATTACATATTATATGTTACAGATTCCTATTTACAATTCCCTGTTTAGGCACATTGAAAGTTTATAGAAATGATTTCTGTTTTAACTGAAGCATTTCTTATACTTAATTTCAGTTGACTAATAAAACTTTTTGATAAAAAAGGAAAACAATGAATCTAGTTGATTTCAATTTCCATGTGGTAAGAAAACTAACATTTATTGAAAGTTTACTGTGTGTGAGTCAGTATGGTAAATGATTTGCATTAATATAAAAAGTAAGAACAGTATTCCTTTGAGATGAACTTGGTCTTGTAAAAGAATGACGTTGCTTTACTATTGGAAAATTAAATTTTAAAAATGTGTGATTAAAGAAACAATTATTAGCATATATCCACAAAATGAAACTTTAAAAATACATCTTCTGAAGCATACATTTCTCTAAGTAAATTCACATAGGCATAGTTCAGACTTGGTATATATATATTTTTTACTTGAAGAAACTTCTCTCAGTTTAGAAGGGTTCCTTTCTTTAGGCAGAGGTTGGCAACTATGGCCCATGGGGCAAGTCAGCTACCCACAGTTTCTGTGCTGCCCATGAGCTAAGAATGGCTTCTATATTTTACATGGTTAAAAAACAACAACAATAACATTTCACAACACATGAAAATTACACAAAATTAAAACTTCAGCAACCCAGAATAAAGTTTTATAGCTCATTGCCATACTCATTTGTGTCCGTGTTATGGGTATCCTCATGCTGTATCAGCTAAGTTGAATAGTAGTTGGGACAGAGACCATGTGGCCTACAATGCCTAAAATATTTATTTTCTGGCCCTTTACAAAAAAAAAAAAGTTTGTTAACTTCTGCTTCTAAGCAAAATAAGTAAAGTTGAGTATAACATCCAGGTTTATATAGTTGGGGTTTGAAATTCCAACTTCAAGAGTAGTCAAAGTATTTTGTTCTCATTAATATTAAACATATTCATGCCATATTAGATTTCAGCATGATACTTCAATTTGACAGGTAAATAGAATGGGTCTATAGCAGTGGGTCTCAACTAGGAGTAATTTTGTTCCTCAGGGAACATTTGGCAACATCTTGAGATGAGGTTGGTTGTCACAACTCAAGGGCACCATGGGCATGTAGTAGGCAGAGGCCAGGAGTGATGCTGAACATCCAACAGTCCCCACAACAAAGATCTGTTCCTATGTGTCAACAGTACTGAGGCTGGGAAACCTGGTCTACAAGAAACTGACAGTCCACCCAATTGCCTGATTGCTCCTTGAATACAAACACAATAGTTGCTACTTGGCAACATTAATGTATTCCTACCACTATGCCATATTTATATTAATATTTATAAGATTAAGAAAGATAAAATTTCTCTTTATTTTACATGTATGCTTTTATGACTAACCATTATCCATCTGTACTGTAATAATTTTCAAAGTGGAATATCCTTATTCTGAACTATAAGCCTAAATAAATATTTCATTTTCCATTCCTCAATTACTTAGGGTGATTTAAATTAAACTATGACTGACTGTTCTATTTTCACTTTCTTAAAAGATCTTTTTCTTCATTCACAACAGGTAGTACAAGTGAAATAAACTATCCTTCTTACGTCAAAGACAAAGAGCTTTCATCATAGATCTGGGAGGAAAAGAGAGGAGGTAGGAAGATGAGCCCCCCGACCACTGTAATGTAAATAATGGCCTAAAATATAAAGATAAAAAATAATGACAGGACAAAGGCTGACAAAACATTTGGACTAACTAGATTTCAAGTTAGTTCTAGATTTCAACCTTCAAGGCTGTATTAGACAATATAATCAAGTGACATTTACTTTTAAAGTTTTAAATCTCACCCCAATCCTCTGACATGTTCTCTCCTAACATTGGGACAAAGACAATCACTTTAGAAATTTGATTCTTATATCTCTGAATATAAAGGGAGTGTGCCAGTTATACATGAATAAGTGTTTCATTTTTCCTTGAAAGGCGTATTATTGGAACTCTACCTACACATTTTCTAAAGTTTGTAACATGCCATTTTGTGTTTAAAATAATTAAATTTGTAGCTAGGAACTTATGGAATAATTACCTTTTATAAATTAAATATTTAAATGTTTTCTCAACTGGCAGAATTATCTCTTTTCTAGTCAAACTTATCTACTACTGTTCACTTACCTCCCTTAAAATCTCCCATTTTCATATGTTTACAAAATACGATTTCTTGCTCATACACATACCCTTCCATATTTTGTAACACTACCTTTTCGCCCATGTCGCCTTTGGGGCCACTCTCTCCAGCATCTCCCTACAATAGGAAAAAAGAGATACATATATAATATGTTGGTGATATTATACAAAGAATATCTTCCATTATTTTAAGTTTTCTTTCATAAGCCCTGTATATCAAAATCTGCTGCAACTGTTCTACAGAGCTAACATTCTTTTACTTGACCAGCTGCCTGATATCGTTGGTCTAAATACATTTTATTTCAATGAACATGGCTGAACAGGTTAAAACAACTCTGTGATATTAATGGAAAGCAGCAAATTCTCTGATACCGAATAGCTTATCCTGGCATGTAAAGCCTCCTTAACCCCTTTTTTCTCCTCTGCTCAGAGCTCCACTGTAACAAAGACTTTCTCCTGATCATTCCCTCAATCTGTCATATTCCTTGACACTTCTGTGCCCATTCCTGACACCTGGACCCTTGAATTCTCCCTTCTCTTTGATCTGTGTAAATCCTGTTTGTGTCTTCAGGCCCATCTCAAATCTCCAGGAACTCCAAATGCATGACCCAGCCCTCAAAACCTGTGCCCTGAATATTTTTCTATATCTACATGTTTTGCATTTGTGAAATAAATGTTTTCTATTTTATTAGAAAGTTGCTTTTTAAAAATAGTACATTGGGGAGTTTATGTTTCTTTGGTTATTTTTGAGATTTCTTATGCCTATTCCCTTAATAACATCTCCTTTCTCCCATAAAGCAATGCATTAGAAAAAAAGTCCTTTGTTTATTACCCATGCTTTGCTCCCTTAAATTCTGAATTCTTTAAGTCTTATAGCATGTTATAGTGGAAACATCACTGATCTGGAGCCAGAGAGACCAAGCCCAGCTCCAGTGCCTACTGGGCAAACGATACTCTTTGCATCCTATTTTTCTTGTGTAACGTAAGGGCAAGAATACATTATGGGGTCATAAGAAATAAACAATAAACAATAATGTGGAAAGCAACTAGGACAGTGTCTGGCACATAAACTGTTACTGATAGCTGTGAGCAACAACAATGCATCATTGTTCTTCTAGCCCTTGAGCTGTAATGCCCTTCTGTCTAGCTTTGTAGTCACTTTTCTCTCACTTAAAAATTTCCTAAAGTGAGAGAGAAACTATTGATAACTGATTCCCTGGGAGAAGGAGAAGGGTGAGGGAGGAAGACTTTCTATATTCTTTTTCTTTTTGTTTTATAAGCATGAAGCTAACCTGCTCTGGCCTTTGTCTCTGGTGGCAGGCACCCCACGGCAGCCCCAGAAACGTGAGCTGCCTCACCAAGGAGTCTGGATGGTGCTGGCACTGCCCCTTTTCCCTCCTTGGTATCTACACAAAGGAGTCATCTGGTGACTAATTAATTTCAAGCTGATACCATGAACTGGTTGGATGCCAAGTAAAAGTACTACTGATAATCTGCTATAATGGACCTTTGATAGGCAGCTTGGCAGCATACTCTTTTTTTAATTGCTTGGAAATTCATTTATTAAAAAACAAAATACCAACTTTTTTATGTTCTACCTTATGCCAACTGTCTACACCAATAGCATAGTGGTCCAGGAATAATATTTTTCTGTGGGGAGTTATCATGACGTTATTAATAAACAACTACTCTGATGAATTAAAAATAATAAAGCTTAAAAACAAAGGTAACAAACCTTCTTATTAGGAAAACTGGCTCAGAGAGGTCATGAAACAAAGGGTATAACTGCCCCTCTGGTTTGCTCTCCTTCCACTTAAACAAATGACTTTTGTTTGTTTTACAATGGCCAAATTTATAGTTACATTCAATACGCTTGCTGAATCTTTCGATGTACTTCTCTTGGGATTAGAAGTGATAATATTGATTTGTCAGAAAGCTCAGACCCCTTATTAAGAGCATAATGTAGTATCTTGGAAGTGTCTTATGCAGACAGCACATTTCTTAAGCACTATTAAATAGCATGAGAACCAAAAACATCAGCATTGAAATATGCACTGAAAGTCTAAAAATAATCAGGACATGCCCAAAGGTAGTAAGGAAGGGTGGCTAAGAGAAATTTAACATATGGCTCTCTTCTTTTTTTGTTGCTCTTTTTGGTTTTTATGGGAATTCTTTGTGGGCAACTCTCAGTATATTCACTGCAGTAAACATCTGTATCCCTTTAACTCAGTGACCTAAGAAGCAGTGGAGAGATGTGGATGCTTAGAAAAGTACTAGAGTGGCATTAGCAAGTAAGCAGAGCAGAAATTCTGCAGGCCCGGGGGTTTTTGAAAGCCATTTAAAATCCAGACACAGAATGCTTAAATTTGTTCCTTTCACTCCATTTCTTTAAACTTTTCAAAACATCTATCCGCACTTAATAATTACACTGTTTTCTCCCTCCACTGTGTTTGGAAAAAACACAGTGGTCATTATATCTATATATCTGTATCTAAATCTATCTGCTCCATACTCATACACAGTTCTTTGGGGGAAAGATAAATGTAGGCAGAATAATTCTCACCCTTTCTCCTCGTTCTCCAGGTTCTCCCTAGGCAAAAGAACCAAGATTGAGTGACATATTAAATTATAAAACACCCAACTAAGCAATACCAAGCAAAAGCAGACATTGAACATAGTAGACAAATCCAATCATTTTTTTTTTGGGGGGGTGGTAATTAATATATAGTTACTATACAAAAACAAATGGTAAGATGAGTTTCCTGAAGAATGGATATCAATATCAAATATAATCATAATTCTTTGCTTTTAGAGGACCAAAGAAAGATATTTGAAATGATCATCCCAAAACTGGCTTTTGGGGCCCTAAGGAGAAAGATGGGGTAGCATTTTAATGTCTTGGGTGGTTTCCTAGTCTAGGACTTCATATTCTGCCTAAACTCAGAATCAGTAAAGGTGGCAGAGCACATCCTTCCATGAGTCTTTATTCAAAGCAGCCCCTGGTACGCGGGTTATTTCAGGGGTCCTGAGTCCCTGTGTAGTTCCCTAATCTGTCTTCCCCCAACCATGACCATACATGCAGTCCTGAATTTGAACTCCACAATGTCACAAACTCTCTTTAACCTATTGGTAACCAGCATGTTCCAAATCAGGTGTATTTTAGGAGGAATTGGTACTTTCAGCAAAAACACTAGAATGGCAGCATCATAGTGAGTTTAGGAAACTGTCTTGACTCAAAATGATGATCCCATCGGTATAAGGACTATAATGAAAAGTTGTTCTCTGAAGTGAATCTCATTTTCACTTTACCCAGGAATGAACAAAAGATAGAGTGGGAGGGTTCTAAAGTAAATTATACACAATACAATAATATTCCTTTTATAAAAAGCACAAGTAAGTGTTGCCATGAGATCGATTGCTTAAAAAAGGTGATTATTGAGTATTTAAAAATTATAACCCATTCTAGGAATCAGTTTGGAGGGAAGACTCTTTTCATTCGCTGGTAGTTGGCCTGACCCTTTGGCTTTCTGAATTTCTGCCTACCTTTTAGTGTTCAACATCCATCCGGCCGGTCGCTAGGCAACAGAAGAATAGCACTGAGAGCAACATGCATTACGCATTATGCATTAACTCCTATCATTTGGCTTTTTAACACAGAACAGGAGAGGGAAAAGACAGGAGAATGGCTCTAGTACCACAAGGAATATTTTCTTTCCTCTCCTACAAGACAAAGGACAGGTCTACAAATTTTAGGTCCATCCTAGGCCCCTGTCAATAGCAATGTGATTTGTACAATCAGCTGACAGGCATCTGTGGGTATGGATAAACGCCAGCACAGCTGACAGGATTAGACATTAGTTTTGTACTTCAAGGGATGTTCACTCATCAAAGGATTTGGGATTTGTCTGCCTGTTTGGTTTAAACTAAACTAAACTGCCACCAATCTTTTTATATTTAACAGATTCATTTGTTCTCCAAGAAACAAAGAAAACTTGCAATCCCTCCAAAATAATCTTCATTACATTTTTCTATATTTAGTAATTGACTACAACCATTTTTAAATTTTAAACATGCCATCTTTATTCTGCTCTTTATTTGATTAACTCGTTATGTTGTGTAAGTGCTAGAGGTGGCCAAATCTTGAGGAAAAACCATAGTGGCACCATGAACATTATCTTTAGTAAGCTGTATAAATATTATCCAATTTTTAAACAATATGGACATGGCCTACATTTTAATATGCTCATATTAAGTGGCAAGTGACAATGGCCATATTTGAAATATGTTTTCTCAAGTTAAGTATCCCAGAATGTAGGTTTTAGAGCATCATATCCAGCATTTGTAATGCTAACAAGGAAACACAAACACAATTTATTCATTAGTCACAAAGTTCTGTACTGAAGCAGGTCATACTACTGATAAAAATTCTGCCCAAGTAAAATCAGAAGGATATTAAAAATGTTGTAATAGCTACAATTTCATGAAAACTCATGTCTCAAATGATTCTGCTTGGTTTTATTTGTACTAACCTTTGGCCCTGGCATTCCATCCTGCCCCACTGCTCCAGGCACCCCGGGCTCACCCTCAAAATAAAAAACAGATACAGCTAAATACAATACATAAAATCAGTACATTATGTAGATCATTACAAGATATGGCCATCAATACGGCTCTAAAAGTAGATGAAAGGTGTTTACCTGTGTGAATACAAGTTAGCTTATTTGGTTCAAAATTCCACATGGTTGGTGCCAGGGATAAACCAGGGCTAATTTCCTTTGTCTAGTCTTTTCTCCATTAAGAAAGCTGAAGCAAATTATCAACATGAAATGAATAGCTATCATGATACTGGGTGCATTGTAGGCAACAAATAAGTATTTGTTACATGAGTAGAAGACATCTGAAAGCATAAGACTCTCTTGCTAGAGGACTTCTAAGTGATTTATTGACTTAGGAAAATATAAACTAAATCACTATATTATTAAACTTAATCAAATGAGCATTTCATAATCTGAATCTTGAAGAACCTATGCATCTACTTAACTCATTTAGACACATTTGACATAAAAGTAAAAAGTAAAAATGGCTTTGTTTTTCTTTCCAATTTCATTGTAAAAATAATTAGAATGGAACATTCAGACTCATGGCTCTTGTTGTCATATTGAGTGACAGACATTTGGGGAAAAAAATGGTGGCTATTATGTTAGAAAGTGTCCCATTTCAGAAAGATGATGACGCATACCAGTCTTTTTAGACTTTGAACCAGCAATTGTTTTCCAAGGAGGGGAAGTACATTGATGAGTCCAGAAACAAAGAAGAAATACTCTGGCTCTCAATGCTTCCATATGGCTCCAACTTACAGCAACTTAGAATTTCATTTTCAAAACAAATCCCATTTACCTTAGCAACAAGAAAAATAAAGTACCTAGGAATAAACTTAACTAAGGAGGTAAAAGACCTGTACTCAGAAAACTACAGAATAATGAAGAAAGAAATCAAGGAAGACACAAATAAATGGAAGCATATACCATGTTCATGGATGGGAAGAATGAACATCATTAAAATGTCCATACTTGGGGGGAATGGGTGGGTGGGGAGGGGGACAGAGGGGAGCAAAAAGGGGATGGATGTAATACAACAACAATAAAATTAAAAAAAAAAATGTCCATACTACCCAAAGCAATCTACAGATTCAATGCAATTCCAATTAAAATACCAATGACAGACTTCACAGAAATAGAAAAAATACTTCAAAAATTTATATGGAGCCAAAAATGCCCACGAATAGCCACAGCACTCTTGAGAAAGAAGAACAAGGTAGGAGGAATCACAGTACCGGACTTCAAACAATACTATAAGGCTACTGTCATCAAAACAGCCTGGTACTGGCATAGGAATAGACATATAGATCAATGGAACAGAATAGATAGCCCAGAAATTAACCCAGGGCTCTATGGTCAACTAATATTTGACAAAGGGGGAAGGAACATCAAATAGAGTAAAAACAGTCTCTTCAACAAATGGTGTTGGGAGAACTGGACAGCAACATGCAAAAAGATAAAACTAGACCACCAACTTACACCATACACCAAAATAAACTCAAGATGGATAAAGGATTTAAACATAAGCAGTGCCACCATAAAGGTCCTGGAGAAAAATATAGGCAGTAAACTTTTGGATATCCTACACAAAAATGTGTTTACTGATACTTCACCAAGGGCAAAGGAAATCAAAGAACGAATCAACAAATGGGACTATACCAAATTGAAAAGTTTCTGTTCCGCTAAAGAAAATACCAGCAAAATTCAAAGAGAACCAACTGTATGGGAAAACATAATTGCCAATGATACCTCAGACAAGGGTCTGATCTCTAAAGTATATAAAGCACTAATGAGACTCAACACCAGGGAGACAGACAGCCCAATTAAAAAATGGGCAAAGGACCTAAACAGACAACTCACTGAGGAAGATATTCAAAGGGCCCAGAGGCATATGAAAGAATGCTCAACATCGGTAGTCATCAGAGAGATGCAAATTAAAACCACAATAAGATACCACCTCACACCTGTCAGAATGGCAATCATCAGCAAATCAACAAACAACAAGTGTTGGCGAGGATGCGGGGCAAAGGGAACCCTCATGCACTGTTGGTGGGAATGTAGGCTGGTGCAGCCACTGTGGAAAACAGTATGGGGTTTCCTTCAAAAACTAAAAATGGAACTGCCTTTTGATCCAGCAATTCCAATCCTTGGACTATACCCAAAGAATCCTGAAACACCAATTCATAAGGACCTATGCACACCTATGTTCATAGTGGCACTATTTACAATAGCCAAGTGCTGGAAACAGCCTAAGTGCCCATCAGGGGATGATTGGATGAAAAAACTTTGGTACATTTACACAATGGAATTCTATATAGCAGAAAGAAAGAAGGAACTTGTACCCTTTGCAACAACATGGATGGAACCGGAGAGTATTATGCTTAGTGAAATAAGCCAGTCAGTAAAGGATAAATATCATATGGTCTCACCCATTAGGGGACAATAATGAACAAAACTAACAACAAGCAAAACAGAACCAAATATATGAATACAATGAATAGGCCTTCAGTGGTCAGGGGGAAAGAGGTTGGGGGGAGGGGGGAGGCAGAGGCAAGAAAGGAGAGCAGCTTAGACAAGAACCTAGTATAAAGGAACCATGGACATGGACAACAGGTGGGATTGACTTTGGGGGGAATGGGTGGGTGGGGAGGGGGACAGAGGGGAGCAAAAAGGGGATGGATGTAATACAACAACAATAAAATTAAAAAAAAAAAAAAAGAATTTCATTTTCATTTAAAAACATGCTCGCCCTGTCTGGTTATAGCTCAGTGGATTGAGGGCTGGCCTGTGAACCAAGGGGTTGCAGTTCGATTCCCAGTTAGGGCACATGCCTGGGTTGTGGGCCAAAGGCAATCATAAATTGATGTTTCTCACCCTCTCTTTCTCTCTCCCTTCTCTTCTCTCTAAAAAATGAATAAATAAAATAAAATAAAAATTCTCAAAGCCCTATACTATGTGCCCCAGCTATCAAACTTTGTTCTTCTGCTGAAGGTAATAAAATTGCTTCTTAATTAAAAAAACAAACAAACAGATTTTATTATTAGATTAGTTTTAGGTTCACATCAAACAGTTGATTTTTAGGCATTTTTTGTAAATAATTTGGAAGTCAGGGATTGTGCTATTTTAATATTTGTGCTCTCAGCAAAAAAAATTCAGAAATACATACATATATAATAATATGTGCATTAATAATAACAACATTTTAAGTGTCAGAGACTTTATATTCATTAACTCAATTATCACAAATTTCTATGAGGCAAGTGCTATCTTTAGCTCTAGTTAACAGATGATGGAATTAAGGTTAAAGAATTTATTCAAATTTACATAACTCTAGCCAAGATTTTAACTCATGATCCCCCATAAGAAGTTGTGATCTTAATGTAATGCTGAATGAATGAATGTATTAATAGTTACAAACTGGGAAAGAGTAAATAATTACTATTTCTACCTTTATTAGCAATTAGTTTATACTTCTCATTTATAAATGCCCTTTCAGAATGTATAGAAACATGAATTAAATATTACTTATAAAGATGATTTATGTACACCTATCAGATAAACAGAACAATGTGAAACTCATGGTGTTTTTCTACTATAGAAGAGAAAAATTGTTTTATTACTATACTGGATTATTATAATTATGAAAGTCTTAACTTCCTGGAAAAAATTCTGCTTCCTGTATCAAGTTACACTATAATTGGAACTCTTGCACTTTGCTTGGTAAAATGGTAAAACTGTTGACTTAGAATAATGATGGCCATGATAAGAAAATTTTGACAGGCCATTTATAATCACAAGAAGTAAAAATTGGAAATAAAGTCCACCCCAAAAGAGGACCATCATTTTACCATACAACCAGAAAAAAAGCTATCCAGTCGACTTCAAAAATTCCACTACAAGATGCATTAATGTCGTAAGTCATGGTAGGAGGCAAACAAGAGATGCTTCCAGGGAACAATACAAACTCTGTTTAGATTTTCAAAGAATAACCATGGTAGCCAGAACAACAATAATAAAAATGGTTAAAACCCTGGAACCAGATAAAGTACATGCTGAGATTTTGAAGCAAGGAAGAGAAAAACTGCTCAGGTATCTGCTTAAAATCTTCCTTAATATATGAACGTTGAGGGACTAAAACTTGATCCCCTTTTTCTTTGATTTTATACATTGTTAAAATCATCATTTAGCATAAAAAGGAACAAAAAATTGTACCCATAATCCCATCACCCCATCATAATCATTTTCATTTTGTCCTGTTTCCTTCTAGTTTTTTGTTTGTTTGTTTATTTTACGTATGCTTACATATTTTCAAGCAATTGTAAGCTGATTACATAGTTTGACATTCTGGTTTTTAAAATTATTTTATACTACACGTTTATTTTCACATGATTGTCTTGTGAACAGTTTAATTCTCATCTATCAAATTAGGTTTGACCATGTGTTTAATCTGTTCCAAATTGTTGAATACGTATGCTATTTCCAGTCTTTGCTATTAAACTAAAATAAAGCACCTCTAAAATATTTCTTAATGACTTCCCCAAAGGGGTCTGAGTTTAGTCTGGTTGTATAGGCACCAACTCATCAGCACTAAAGATTACAATCTCAATAATTTTTGTGGCTGTTTTATTAAGCACAGGAGAGAGTTTACTATTGCTCCATTTTACATTCATCACTTGGAAGGTTAAATATTTTTCATGTGTTTATAGTTTAAATATGTATCTCACAAAATGTTAAAGCTAAAAAGTGAATAAGTTCTTTCCTGAATGAATCAAGGGAGGATGGAATCAAGAAGAAAAAAATGACTCATAGAATTTTAGCTTTCTAATAAATTATGTTACAATAAATATATTTAAACTTATATTAGAAGGTTATGGAGAATTCCATTAATATGCAAGCTTCATTACCCACATTATGAGAAAAAAATGTTAAAGATAAAATGCTGAAACTTCCAGTCAAGAAGGAGGCATAGGTAGACACACTTCACCTCCTCATGCAACCATAGAAAGAATTACAAACAGACTTCAAAAACAAATAACAACTAGAACCATAATAAAATTGAGCTATACAGAAGTCCAACAACCAAGGATTTAAAGAAGTCACATTCATTCAGGTGGGTAGGAAGGATGTAGTTGAGGAAATGGGGTGGAGAGGCTCAGGCAGGTGGCAACAGTGGAATGGACAGTCCCACATTCATGTGTGATGAATAAAAATTGGGAGGGATATCCTGGGATTAAGTGATCCCATCTCCAGACCAGACTACACTACCCAGGGTTCCGGCACCGGAAGAGAAACCCCCATTCACTCTGGCTATAAAAAATAGTTGAGGTGGCTAAAGAAACTGCCAGATTTTCATTGCTTAAAGGGCCTGCATAGTCTTAGAATGTACATAAACCACAGGGCAGAAAATAGAAGGGTGCCAATTGCATATGGGAAGTTGGTAAAGTGACTGGAAATGAGGCAAGTGCTGGGCAAATTGCCAGAAGCCAGGCAGCAGCATTGTCCCCTCTCTGAGTCCCCCAAACAAACAGAGCTACAGGAGTTGAAGCCAGTGTCTCCACCCTGGCTCCTCCCCACACAATTTATCATGCCTTTGCTACATAGGTCACACTGCTAAGGAAGTAAAAGAAGCTCTACCTAATACACAGTAACAAACACAGGGAGGCTGCCAAAAAGAGGAGGCAAAGAAATGTGGCCCAAATGAAAGAATAGAACAAAACCCCAGAGAAAGAACTAAATGAAATGGAGATAGCCAACCTATCAGATGCAGAGTCCTAAACACTGGTGATCAGGATGCTCAAAGAACTCATTGTTTATGTCCACAAAATAAAGGAAGGAATGAAGGATACATTGAGTGAAATAAAGAAAAATACACAGGGAACCAACAATGAAGGGAAAAAAGCCAGGATTAAGATCAATGATTCAGAACATAAGGAAGAAACAGACATTCAACAAGAACAGAAAAAAGAAACAAGAATACAAAAAAAAAGAATAGGCTTAGGAACCTCTGAGACAACTCTATATCACAAGGGTGTCAGAAGGAGAAGAGGAAGAGCAACAAACTGAAAACTTATTTTAAAAAATAATGAAAAAAAAAACTTCACTAATTTGGTGGAAGAAATAGACATACAAGTCCAGGATGCACAGAGTCCCAAACACGTTGGAACCAAACAGGGCCACACCAAGACACATCACAATTAAAATGCCAAAGGTTAAAGATAAAGAGAGAATCTTAAAAGCAGCAAGAGAAAAGCAGATTTACCAAAAAGGAGTTCCCATAAGACTATCACCTGATTTCTCAAAAGAAACTGCAGGCAAGAAGGGATTGGCAAGAAGTATTCAAAGTGATGAAAAGCAAGGACCTACAACCTACATTACTCTATGCAGCAAAGCTATCATTTAGAGTGGAAGGTCAGATAAAGTGCTTCCCAGAGAAGGTAAACCTAAAGAAGGAGTTCATCATCACCAAGCCATTATTATAGGAAATGTTAAAAGGACTTATTTAAGAAAAAGGTCAACATTATGAACATTAAAATGACAACAAATTCACAACTATCAACAACTGAATATAAAAAACAAAAGCTGACCCTGGCTGATAGTCCAGTGGATAAGGTACCGGTCTGCAAACCCAAAGGTTGCAGGTTCGATTCCCCAGCTAGGGAACATAACAAGGTTGCAAACCAGGTCTCCAGTCAGGTCTGTGGCTGAAGGCAGGCGAAAAGCAACCATACATTGATGTCTCTCTCCCTCTCTGCCTCTCTCCCTTCCCATCTCTTCTAAAAATAATGAAATAAAACCTTAAAACAAAACAAAACAAAAACAAAAACTAAGCAAACTATGAAAACAGAACAGAATCATAGGTATGGGGATCACTGGGAAGGTTATCAGCTGGGAAGGGGAGAACGAGAGCTGGGGAAAATAGTATGGGGATTAAGAAGCATAATTGGTAGGAACAAAATAGACAATGGGATTTTGAACAAAGTATAGGAAATGGAGAAACTGAAGAACTTACATGCACAACCCATGGACATGGAATAAGGGGGAATTGTTGAAGGAAAGGGAGTACTAGGCAGAGAAGAGCAAAGGTGGAAAATTCGGGACAACCGTAACTGCATAATCTATAAAACATACTTAAACAAAATAAAGCTAAAATGCTGTATAACTGAGTATCAAGGTAAAGCTATGGGGTCCTGGAAGGCATTAATTTATTTAACTGACACCAAGTTTAGTGAAAATTTACTATATGTTCTATTCTGGATTATTTTATGGTATATAAAAATGAAATAGACATCACAAATGTCTGCCTAAAGAGCTTGTTTTTGAAAGAGAAGAAAAGATATACATGAAAATAACTTGAGGGCATCTAATTGAAGTTACAGAACTATTTTTAAGTAAAGTGTTTTTATAGATCATGAATTAAACCGGCATCATAAAAAGCAGAAGTCAAAGCTAAGTCTTAGGAAGAATTGAACCATATGTCGTATATTCACATATTCTGATATATAAAGAAAAATATAATTATGAGTCCTCTTCAAATAAATTTATAATAATATTATATTGCTACATAATATAGTAAAAACATACTTATGCATAAAAATATATAGAAAAGAACATGGCCCTGGCTGGTGGCACAGTGGATAAGGCGCTGGCCTGAGAACCCAAAGGTTGCTGGTTTGATTCCTAGCCAGAGCAACATAACCAGATTGCAAGCCAGGTCTCCAGCCAGACCTGTTGCTGGAGGCAGGTGAAAGGCAACCATACATTGATGCCTCTCTCTCTCTCTCTGACATTCTCCCTTCCCCTCTCTCTAAAAAAAATAAAATCTTAAAAAAATATACATACATATATTTATATATATAAATAAAAGAACAGAGACAAAAAAAGTAGGGAGGTATAGAGAGCTAGTCTCATTTGTTGGGGAACCTACCCATCTATTTCTGAAGGCATTTCACAGTCACAAGTTCTGAAGAACAGTTCAAAGATAGAATAAAGAAAAACAATAGCTAACGTCTTAACTGATGGCAAATCGATGGAGTTTTCTCTACTATACCTTAAATTCTAAGGCTATTCCCAGTGTATTATTACCAAGTGACAATTTACATATTCAAGCTAAAAATAAGTTGGGCTGACTTTCAAGAAGGATGACTTGCTCTTTCTCTTCCCTTCCCTTCCCTTTTCCTTCCTTCCTTCCCTTTTTCTTTCCTTCCCTCCTTTTCTTTCTTTCTTTTGAATTAAACACTCTAGACTCTTAACATAAAACATTACCCAGGGCTTTTACAATTATTTCAGGTAGTGCTATTCAGGAATAACTTGAAAGAATTCTTAAAGATAGAAAGGAATGCAGTTTTCTCATGAAACTGAGTGCTAAAGGGAGTAGGTTATTTAGCAGTAACATGGCCCACCAACACTTTTCTTTCTGCTAATGAAAATGAGTCACAGATTAAACATTTTAGCATAATATAATTTTACATTCTCTTGTCAAAAACAGCAGTGGGTGGAATGTGATATTGAGCATAACATGGCATCCGTCTTATGGTAGTTCTCAGCCTCTGGAGTTGGTGATGTTGGTGAATATGTGTAATAAAGTAAAGACTAAACATGGACAGTGAAGTCGCTGATACTGCTCTAAAACACTGGGTGTTGACAGCGATAGAACGCTGAAGGATCTCGGTGGCTTGAGTGATGAACAGGACTGGCCTTTAGCCATTCTCCTCCACAGAGAGTCATGGCGGAGAGTAGCTGTCCTTCTAAGGCTTCAGGGCAGCAATGGGATAAACAACATTAGGTAGAGGAGGATCTTTTGAAAGTGAGGCACCCAACCAACAGGGAATTCAGATATAATTGCTTAGGGAAGAGTTCAGAAAATGGGGTTTCTTCTTTCCATTCATATGTATTCTCTCCCTCTGATTTTTATTCTAGTTTTCTAATGGCAAATGAGCATGAACTTGGTTGAAGGTGGGAGGTACAGATAACCAACATTTTTTTACCTTAAAATTTATAGGAAGGCAGCATTTTGTCACACAATAATACAAAATACTAATTTTTACTTCAACCTTCAAATGTAATCAGTGCTTTAGAAGAACCTTGGTCTTTCTGTACTCCTACACATGTCTCTGAACTCCCAGGGATGCGTAACCCCAGTTCAGGACGTTTGACTCAAGGGAGATCCTGTGGGCACTAATAACATACAGTTCAGCTCTGCTATCTTTTTAAATAAGTGTGTGAGGGTTGGTCTGCTGAACTTTTTATCCTTGGAAACAGTTTCTTACATATGTTATCTCTATAAATTTTAAATCTAAAACATAGCCCACATGCATATTGGAGGTGTACAAATGTCCTCCTTACTAAAGGGGTGGGGCCAGAACCTCCACCACTACCGCCACTCCCTATGCCTACTGCCTTACTTTATTTTTTCTAGTGCATCAATTACCACATAAGGCATATATTTTTGTTTCTTTTTGTTTTCCTCACCATGACTGCCAGATTTGGGAAATAAAAATACAAAACACCTAGTTAAATTTAAATTGCAGATAGACAACTAATAATTTTTTACTTAAGTACTATATGTCTCAAACATTAAATAGTTGTCTCCCTGCAATTCAAATTTAACTGGGTGTTTTGTATTTTTATTTCCCAAATCTGGCAGTCATATTAAAAACTATGAGTTGTTTATCTGAAATTCAAATTTAATTGGGTGTTGTATATTTTAAAAATTTTTAAAAAGATTTTATTATTTCCAGAGAGAGAGGAAGGGGAAGACACAGAGAGGGAGAAAAACATCAATGTATGGTTGCCTTTCATCTGCCTCCAGCTATGGACCTGGCTGAAGAACTGGCTTGCAACCTGGTTATGTGCTTTGGCTGGGAATTGAACCAGTGACCTTTGGGTTCACAGGCTGGTGACTTATCCACTGTGCTACCAGCCAGGGTGGGTGTTGTATATTTTATTTGGCAACTCTTTCTCATCCCCTCACCACCACTAGAATAGAAACTTTGTCTATTTTGTTCACTTACTGTTCATAGTGTCTAGAAACTAATTTTGACACACAATAATTGTTCAGAACATATATGTTGGAGGGAAAAGTAAATGTAGGAGATGCAAATGCATTAAACCTAGGGATAGGAAACATTTATAATCCTTCAACACTGGGAAACTGGAAAAGACCTATAGCCATGGCGGCAAGAGATAATAGCTCTTTATCTCAGCTATAGCAGGACCCAGGAAAAGGATGAAAGGGATGTTAACCCACCCCCAATCATGCAGGTCCATCTGAAACATTAGGATTGAAGAACAGAGGAAGAACATGGGGTAAGCATGAAGAGTGGGTGTGTGGAGAGGAGTCTCATTAAGAACAGGTTGCCAGGCATGAGCTGCCCAGCAAAGCCCCTGAGCCCTTCAGGACTCTGGCAAGGGAAGTGTGGCTTCCTGGAGGGGCTACAGGCTCCACCAATTCTGCCTGTGGGTGCAGGCTATTATCTGGTTAACTCCACCCCCCGCCCTTCATCTGCTCCTTCCCTCACGTCATGTGCCTCAGGTGAAGGGTGAGTAGTAGCCAGCGCAATGTCGGTTATATAAATTATCCAGTTGTCTAAAGCTCCCCAAAGACCCTTTTAGAATTTACCCATGTCATCCTTTACCTCATGAACTCATGCTAACATCTGTTTTTCCCTGAGCAGAAGCACTTGCAAAATAGTGAAATATTTTAGTTGAATGAAGCCAGTCATTCTTAACAGAGGAAGAAACATATTTAGAGGGGAAGTAACTTCTCTAGAGGCAAAAAGATACAAAGGGGGAAATGTGAGGTTAGAACCTAGGTCTACTGATTCCCATTCTGTGTTTCTTCTGTTTGAGCAGCTTATGTCAAAACAAAAACAAAACAGACAAAAAAAAAAAAAAACTAGTTCATTTTTATGTTTCTCATCTCTTTAATTTTAGCATAAAATAGGAAAGTGTCTTCAGAAAGTCACTCCAGTCTAATCCCATGTTTTCCACTTCAGGTTCTCAGACATAGAGCAAATTTCTCAAGCATTCATGAGGCTCAGCTTTTCTTCTGTGTGATGTGTGAGGAAAGTTAAGGGTTTACTTTCTCCCAGCGCCAAAGGATTATGATTTAATTTAAATTAATTTAATTTAAATATTTTATTTATTCTTTTTAGAGAGAAGGGTAGGGGAAGAGGCAGAGAGGGAGACATCAATGTGTGGTTGCCTTTCACCTGCCTCCAACTATGGACCTGGCTGGAGACCTGGCTTGCAACCTGGTTATGTGCCCTGGCTGGGAATCAAACCAGTGACCTTTGGGTTTACAGACCGGCGCCTTATCCACTGTGCCACCAGCCAGGGCCTTGATTTAGTTTTATTATTATTATTTGTTGTTGTTGTTAGGCTAAAGATGTCACTGGTGGCTTATTTTTCAGACATCTGATTAAACTTGGCTCAAGTCCCAGTTTCACAGGCTGTGAAAGACCAAGACCTGCTCTCCAGGGCCCTTGGCTCAAGGTCCTGCATCTGTGCATATCACTTCTGTTTTGCCCAGACCAACTTAAATGCTTCCATGAGTCAGTTGCCTTGAGAGTCCCACTCTCCGCTGGTCTTTTGTGAGCTTAGGACTGAGTGCCTGGTGTTCTTGGGAAGGGGGCGCATCCCAGAGCATGCAGTCTTCCTTCACCTTGCTGGCTTCTCCTTTCTCCCCCTCCTGCCTCAACTCCTTCCCTCCCTCTTTCCTTCCTAGACCATCTGGGAATTCAGCTTCAATCTCTCCTACGTGGAGTAATTCAGTAGTTTGAAAAAGTTTCTACTTGCATACTGGATCCTTAGTTCTTTTCCTGTTTCTGTCCTGGTGGCAGAGGGGGCCTTGGAGCATGGTGGATGGGAAAGCAGTGCACCCAGAGCCTGGGCGCTGGGCTTGGCTGCACCAGAGCTCGGCCTTCTCTTCAGAGAACTCTGTGGTTCCTCTAATCAGCAAACTCCAGCCCTAAAATTAGAATGTCTTTGTCCAAATCAGTAATAGGAATACTAATGAGTACAAAAGTAGATGGGTCTATCAGCAGGAATTTAACAAAAATATTCTCTTTCAGATAATATACTGACAAGAGTCTTCAACTGATTAAAGTAATACTTAAATTAAACCTCGTGATCAAGCCTTCATTATGCTTTTAAAAAAAGTGTATAAATGTCTAAAACTGTAAAATAAGGAAACATGATAGTTGTATTAATAATATGACAGTATGGACTATTTTAAAAATAATTCTTGTTAGCTCTATTTATTTTAATTTTCTGTACTGTTACTAGGGGCAGAAATACACCACATATAATTCGAACAAAGAAATTCAAATGCAAAGATATAGTAAAAATTTAGGGGTCACAGAGAGTAGCTAAGTTTTTATTTGAATGAGAGTCACACAAATGACATGAATTATCTGTCTTGAGCACACCTCTAAAATCCAAAGGGCTGGGTAGGAGCACATGGATGATGCCCATCCCACTTCAGTATCCTCCTTTCTCTTCCCAGCCCATTCTCTTGTTCCCCAGGAAGAGCCCTGGGGGTCATGTGTGAACACCACAGACTGACACCTCTGCTGGGGTGTCAGTGGGATTCCCACTGATCACTGTTCCAGGGCCACTCACAGGCTGCGGAGCACACAGCCCAATTTTGTGGTCCACCCTTGGGAATACGGACCTGAGGTGAGACCAATATAGGCACTGGAGGCAGACTCAGGGCAGCTCAAGGTGTAATTCTTGTGTCCTGAGTACTTGGAATATGATCTAGAAGTGGGGAGACTGGGCTGTGAGTAGGATGTGACCTTGGCCTTATGGACTCCTCACTCCCTCTGCTAGAGGGACGAGAGGCTAGACAAGGAGCACCACATGCTGGGGTCTGAGAGAAACACTATCCCTATCTCCTCTTAAATAACTTAAGAAAGGCACAAAAGTGGGGAAAAACCAGCTAGAGAGGATGATGCCACAGAGGGCAATCTTTTCGGCCTACAAAAATACCCCATTGTGCTCGGTGTGTACTCTCACGGATTTAAAGAATAAGATGAAGAACACAGACATGTTTTAGAAAGACAAAATGTCAAAAACGGACGAAGGTGGGCCTGGGAAGCGGGGGTTTGCTAAGCCTGGGCTAAGCCACACACAACACAGGGCTCCCTGTTCTATGGATCTCTTCTACCTCAGACAACTTGTATTTATTGCAACTTTCCACGGAACTGGGGCTGCTGGAAAAAGAGACTGCAGTGGCAGTTGCTGATCACTATCTGACCTTCCTCTAACAAGGGGTGACAGACAAACCATGGCCTATTTGTAGCCAATGACAAAGGGTTTTGTTGGCTGTTTGAGGCAAAGATACTCATTCAGGCTCTGGAGGTAGAGGGGAAAGGAATGAAGCTCCCAGAGTGGATGGCAGCTGCTCAACCATCAGGAGAGACAGAATGGGATGAAGGCAGCAACAGAAACACAGGGTGAGGAGATAAAAGCACCTGTGTTCTTCCTGATGCGCTTTACTTGCCAGGAGTTAAGTGAAGCTGAGGTATTTCACTTTCCACGATGAACTTTCACTTTCTATGCCCAGTAAATACCTTTGTTTTAAAAAATAGTTTTCTTAAATAATCTGACTTGCAACACAATGTACCCTTGATAATATGTCCATTTTTAAGTTTAAAAATCCAGCTAATTTCTTCTCTTAAAGTATGATTCTTAATGATAAATCTATGTACATTTTGGATGGTAAATTATTCTTTTCTCCTGATAAGTGGGCCTAATTATTAATGGAAATGTTAAATATTATGTCCAACTGGAAAAATTCTAAAGATCATTGAAGAGAAGTAGAAAGTGATAACACTTCTTACTAACCTGTACACCCAGGAGGTTTCTGAGTTCATGGAGTTATTAATGTCTCCAATTTGCAGGAAAAAAATAGCTTGTTCTTATGTAATAATAATAATAATAAATATTTAAATGCAACATTTATTTTTAAGATTTTATTTATTATTTTTAGAGAGCGGGGAAGGGAGAAAGGCAGAGAAGAAGACAGACATCAATGTATGATTGCCTTTTTCAGCTGCCTCCAGCTACAAACCCGGCTGGGGAATCGAACCTGCGACCTTTGGGTTCGCAGGCCGGCGCCTTATCCTCTGAGCCACTAGCCAGGGCTCATTTATTTATTTTTTATTTTAAAAGAGTTTATTCATTATTTTTAGAGAGAGGGGAAGAGAGGAAGGGAGAAAAGGAGAGAAACATCAATATATGGTTGCCTTCACCCACTTACAACTGGAGACCTGGCTTACAACCTGTGTATATATCCTGACTGAGAATCGAACCAGTGACACTTGGGTTCGCAAGCCAATGCTCAATCCACTGAGCTTCACCAGCCAGGGCTGTAATAATATATTTGAATGAACAGTTATATTTATTACTTCCTTCATTTTTTTTCTGAGTAAATTTTGTGGCAATGTTATAACCAATAATTTATTTACAAATAGAGAAACTAAGGCTCAGAGAGCGTAAGCAACTTGCCCACAGTCATATAAATACTGACAAGCAGCCCTGGCTGGTGTGGCTCAGTAGATTGAGGACTGGCCTGCAAATTCATGGGTTGCTGGTTCAATCCCCAGTCAGGGCACATAACCAGGTTGCAAGCCAGGTCTCCAGCCAGGTCCCCAGCTGTAGGTGGATGAAAGGCAACCATACATTGATGTTTCTCTCCTTTTCTTCCTCCCTCCTTCCCTTCTCTCTAAAAATAATGAATTAAATCTTTAAAAATACTGATGAGCAGAGCTGAGGTATTCTGAATTTAAAATCCTCCTGAGGCAGACCTCCCAGCCTTGAAGCTGAGTTCTTCCACAAACATCTGGCGACCCTGGACAAAGTTTTTGTTTTTACTGTGCTTCAGTTTCCTCAATATAAAACAGAGATAACACTGTGCTCACCTCACGGGGCTGCTGTGAAGAGTAAGGGAGCTAAAATGCATACAGCATTTAGGATAGTGCCTGGATAAATGTTAGTAATTATTATATGTGGCAATCATTTATTCTCTTGCACTGGGCAGAGAAGACAGAGAAAAAATCCTGGAAGAAATTAAATTCCTCATAAATTAGCCCCACTGATGCGGTTTCACAATTGGACAATGGTTACTCTCCCCTTGGCAAGCTGGCCAGGTAGCCAATGGATGGAACTGGGTAGATGTTAATCTGTTAGGTATCATAAGTCATTTCATCACAGTGTGATTTTTCAATACAAATTAAACAGTCAACAGTATCATATTGAGGTTAGATCTAATGATACAAAGACTGACTTTGTGGTTTATGTTCACTTAATATTTTAGTGGTCAGAAACTTGGATAAAAGGTAGTCTATAATGAACAAAAATCCTACAGTGGTTGCTAACTCAGCATTCTAGAAACAGAATTTTAAGACCAAGGTTGACTGTAATTTAATTTGTAAGTACTGCAACATAGTGATAGTTCCTCTTCCCCTTGCTAAATGCTGTCCATCTTTTAAGTTTCCCCTAAAATCACCTCTTCAGGGAAGAGGCTCATTCCTTGAGCCTTTGCTCCAGGCCAGGGTGCCCTGTGCTTCTCCACCATAGAACTTGCCAACACTGTAATTGAACAGAGTTTAGTATGAATGCTCATTTAAGGTCCACGTCCCCAATTAGGCTGGAAATTCCATGAGGGCAGAGACAGCTTTAATGTCAGTGCTCAGACAGTGCCTGTACTTAGTAATTACAGCTAAACAGATGATTAAAGACATCAATACATGAATCAATGGACACATTGAAGGGAACTAAAAGTTTGAAAATTATGTATGCAATTTAATCAGATCTACTAACTCAGTATTTTTGTGATCCTTTACTCTATAGTGTCTTTTTAATTAAAATGGATAAAATAAGTGTATTGTAATAATGTCATAACACATTAAGACACATTTGCTTTGCTGTTTCTTTGTTTTGCAACAGCCAGTGAGCAGCTTCTCTTCCTCTCATACCCCTCACCCCACCCACCCCACTCCACCAATTTTTAAAAAGATTTTATTTATTATTTTTAGAGAGAGAAGAAAGGAGCGAGGCAGAGAGGGAGAGAAAAATCAGCTACGGACCTAGCTGGAGACCTGGCTTGCAACCTGGTACCTGGTTATGTGCCCTGGCTGGGGAATGGAACCAACAACCTTTGGGTTTGCAGGCTGGCATCTTATCCATGGTGCCACCAGCCAGGGCCCCTCAACTTTTTATTCTTCCCTTTCCCAATGTTTTCACTGAGCAGAATGATAACTGGCATCAAAATTTATAACATGCCTAAATAAAGTCAGGGGAAAAAAATGTTAAATCTCTCATTGCTTTATTTTAAGCCAGCATGAAATTAACTCAAATAATTTTTTAATTACTCTTTAGAGGAAGTAAATTAATTACATAAAGAACAAGTAAAAAGATTCTTTAAGAGTAAACTGTATCATAAAAATGCCTCAGCATACATGAGTCAAACTCAGGGATAAAGTGATTTGGCAATAGGAAATACCCTGTAATAGATAAAAATGATGTTTCTTTAAGAAAAAAGAATTCATTCTATTATTATGCACAGTTACTAGAGGTAAAAAAGCCATGCATTCATTCTAAGGCTTCTACTGTATGTAATTGCCAACATTAAAAGATAGAAAAATTAATACAAATAATTTAATTCTCAACTTTAACCTGCAAAAGAACTAAGTTGCTGTAAGGTATTTTCCTGAACTATTTAATTAATCTGGAATCAGAAATCAATCACTTCATTTAACTCTGAATACTTTTTCTTAAAGAATAGAATTGAAAAGTCATAAATAGATTGGGTAGGAGATCATAGGGTAAATTCTGTTATAGGAAAATTTTAAGCTAACCAGAAAATAAACTAAACTATAACATATTCAAATCCTTCAGGAATTTAATTTAGACTGTTTAATGATAGAGTCAAGGTAGCCAATAAAAGAGTGTATTTAGTGGTTACTGTAAGTAATTCAAGAATAAAAAAATACAGAGTTCATTGCATGACCCACTGTATGGGCTTGAATAAACAACTTGACCTTTGGAAGTCTGGCAGCTTTAATTTATCTGCTCGCTAAATATACTTACAATAAAAATGCCATTAGAAGTATGCTGTGAAGGTGAATGTCAGTGAAGAACTAACTGTGAGACCCATGGATAAGAGATGAAAAGGAACTCTAAATACCATAAACTAATGAAAATTTAATGTGACTTTAAAATCTTGTTGCTATTGGGATTCATAGATGATACACAAATAGCAATTTTTGATTTATATTTTATTTTGAAGTCTTAAAAATAATAAATTCTAGGAACATTTGAAAAATACATGAAATAAGATCACCTAATATTTCTCTTTGCTTTGGAAACAATCCCTACAATTCTGGGACCTCATAAAAATTCTAGCTTGCTTAGATTAAGTTAAATTGTTTTTAAATTTGAAAATCTTCATGTTGTTCTCACAGTAATGAAAGCAACAATGATGTGAACTAACAGATGCAGAAATTAAACGTGAACAGTACCCTACCTCCTCTTCTATGACCTTTGCACAGTCCTGGGCATTGATTGCTATTCAAATAAATTGTCATTATAATGATTTATTCTTATGGATGCCAATTAATGTGAAAATGTGGAAAGAGTAGAAAAATATAGGGTTCTAATTACACATAATAAGGGTTGAAATTTTAAATGTTCTGACATATATTATCAATTTTTTGGTCAAAGGATGCTTTAGTTTTTAAAAAGGCCTACCACAAAATTATTTTTAAAAGCCCATATACTTCTCCAGTATATCTGAGAAGTAGGGTCTAATTGACAAATATTCAGATGTCCGTCTGGGTGTATGTATTTGTGTGTGTGAGAAAGAGAGGGATGGGGGAGAGAGAGAGAAAGAATCATAGAGTACAAATAAAACATTAATTATACCTATGTCAACAAGATCTATTCATGAGAGTTACAAACATTTTTGTGTTCAATATAACAGAGCAGCAGACAACACTTCATATTTTTAGGTAAGACAGCATTAAATATGCTCTGCTTCAGCTATTTGTTAGAAACAAATCAAAATTATGGAAACAACTTTCAGAATTGGGAGCAGAGCTGCTAGAAGCCGGCTGAATTGGGCTTGAGACATGGGTAACCTTTTGTAGATATAAGGTATTGCTTAGGGACATAGAGATAAATTAGTACAGCCCCTGCATCTCATTTTACAAATGAAGCCACTTGATCCAGAGAGGAAAAGGGCCTTTCAAAGGCTGCACATGAAGTGAAAGATCTCAGTATCCTGCTCAGGACAGTGCTCCTACATTACCCCATGCTGGTGGTTCAGCTTGCAGATAATGAGAGACGTGTCCTTCCCGTATCAACAGTACTTACATCCCAACTACCTACTATAGGGCATGTGTGAGTGGTGGGGGCGGGGGGAAGCCAGAGGATAGAGAAACATTTAATATTTATGTTTAGATCTTATATATTTTATATAATTTTTATGTAATTTTGCATATTCATGTTCTCCCTCTCATGAAGTCACCTGGCTTCTGCTCCCTACTTGAGAGTAAGCATACAGCTCATTTGCTGAAACTCTTGAAGTGTGATACTACTATTATAGATGGTAACATTTATTTATTTATTTATTTATTTTAAATTTCTTTCTTTTTTTTAAAATTTTATTGTTGTCATATTACATCCATCCCCTTTTTGCTCCCTTCTGTCCCCCTCCCCACCCACCCATTCCCCCCAAAGTCAATCCCACCTGTTGTCCATGTCCACGGTTCCTTTATACTAGGTTCTTGTCTAAGCTGCTCCTCTTCCTTGCCTCTACCTCCCCCCTCCCCCCGACCCCTTTCCCCCTGACCACTGAAGGCCTACTCACTGTATTCATATATTTGGATGTTTTGCTTGTTGTTAGTTTTGTTCATTATTGTCCCCTAATGGGTGAGATAGTATGATATTTGTCCTTCACTGACTGGCTTATTTCACTAAGCATAATACTCTCCAGTTCCATCCATGTTGTTGCAAAGGGTACAAGTTCCTTCTTTCTTTCTGCTATATAGAATTCCATTGTGTAAATGTACCAAAGTTTTTTGATCCAATCATCCACTGATGGGCACTTAGGCTGTTTCCAGCACTTGGCTATTGTAAA
>PVIW01004390.1:29352-94299 GCA_004026585.1 Noctilio leporinus | reverse complement strand
ATTTGGGTATAGTCCAAGTAGTGGAATCGCTGGATCAAAAGGCAGTTCCATTTTTAGTTTTTGAAGGAAACCCCATACTGTTTTCCACAGTGGCTGCACCAGCCTACATTCCCACCAACAGTGCATGAGGGTTCCCTTTGCCCCGCATCCTCGCCAACACTTGTTGTTTGTTGACTTGTTGATGATTGCCATTCTGACAGGTGTGAGGTGGTACCTTATTGTGGTGTTAATTTGCATCTCTCTGATGACTAGTGATGTTGAGCATTCTTTCATATGCCTCTGGGCCCTTTGTACATCTTCCTCAGTGAGTTGTCTGTTCGGGTCCTTTGCCCATTTTTTAATTGGGCTGTCTGTCTCCCTGGTGTTGAGTCGCATTAGTTCTTTATGTATTTTAGAGATCAGACCCTTGTCTGAGGTATCATTGGCAATTATGTTTTCCCATACAGTTGGTTCCCTTTGAATTTTGCTGATATTTTCTTTAGCGGAACAGAAACTTTTCAATTTGATATAGTCCCATTTGTTGATTCGTTCTTTGATTTCCTTTACCCTTGGTGAAGTATCAGTAAACATATTTTTGCGTAGGATATCCAAAAGTTTACTGCCTATATTTTTCTCCAGAACCTTTATGGTGGCACTGCTTATGTTTAAATCCTTTATCCATCTTGAGTTTATTCTGGTGTATGGTGTAAGTTGGTGGTCTAGTTTTATCTTTTTGCATGTTGCTGCCCAGTTCTCCCAGCACCATTTGTTGAAGAGACTGTTTTTACTCTATTTGATGTTCCTTCCCCCTTTGTCAAATATTAGTTGACCATAGAGCCCTGGGTTAATTTCTGGGCTATCTATTCTGTTCCATTGATCTATATGTCTATTCTTATGCCAGTACCAGGCTGTTTTGATGACAGTAGCCTTGTAGTATTGTTTGAAGTCCGGTACTGTGATTCCTCCTACCTTGTTCTTCTTTCTCAAGAGTGCTGTGGCTATTTGTGGGCGTTTTTGGCTCCATATAAATTTTTGAAGTATTTTTTCTATTTCTGTAAAGTCTGTCATTGGTATTTTAATTGGGATTGCATTGAATCTGTAGATTGCTTTGGGTAGTATGGACATTTTAATGATGCTAATTCTTCCCATCCACGAACATGGTATATGCCTCCATTTATTTGTATCTTCCTTGATTTCTTTCTTCATTGTTCTGTAGTTTTCTGAGTACAGGTCTTTTACCTCCTTAGTTAAGTTTATTCCTAGGTACTTTATTTTTCTTGTTGCTATGGTAAATGGGATTTGTTTTTTCGCTTCTATTTCTGTTGTTTCATTGTTGGTATACAAAAATGCTTTTGATTTCTGGATATTGACTTTATACCCAGCTATTTTGCTAAATTTGCTTATTAAGTTGAGTAAGTTTTTGGTGGAGCCCACCGGGTTTTGTATGTACACTATCATATCATATAGATGGTAATATTTATTGAGCACCTGTTATATTATACTCACTTTAGAGATGTCATCAAGTCATTTAGAGATGTCATGCAAGGTCTTGTACTTGTATTGCCACACAAGCCTTAGAAATATTCCATGACTTGCCCCGTGGACGACAGGGACTTGCAGCATTGTCTCTGCCTGCAGAGACCAGGTGCTTTCCTGCCCCACAGAGCCTCCCGCTGCTCACAGAGGGTGCTTAGGAGCCATTTGAAGACTATGATACTAGAAAGAGCTAGAGCGGAACTGGCTGCTGTGTAAGCCTTCTTTCCTAACATGATCAGAAGAATGGGGAAGACCATTACAAAAATAAGTAATACTCCAATTAGCAAGTAGGATGACCGAAATTTAAAGGAAAGTAGTAAAAGAAAAAAAAGTAAAAGAAAATGTTACCATCAAATTGATTGTAGTCGAAGCCCATCACCCATTTTGTTTATCTGAATGAATGGAAAATTTTCTGGTAGAAAACAAACACTTTCTTAAAGTAGCTGACTTTTCTTTCTTTTTTGTAGGAGAAAATTTTTCTTTCGAGTTACTATCTGCCATATTTCTGATGGCTTAGAAATCATATCCTTCATTAGCCATTGTCTGAAAACTATTTTCTAAGCTTTCAAATTATGTAGTTGGAAAAAGTAAGATTACAATATGAAAAAAATGTTTTCTCAAGACAGTTTAAGGATATTGAGGAGAATTAAAAAAAATTATGTCATTGTAAACTGTCTCCTCAGAGAAGCAAATTCTAGAGATACAAGGCATATTTCATATGCTTTTACATATAGAACTATTACTTGATTCAAATTTTGCTTTTGACCAGCTATTTCAGTGAAGGGGACTCATTTTTTGCAATTTATTTTCCTAAAGATGACATATCAGGTATTACAAATATTAGATAGTGACTAGGAGTGGCTGAAATCCCATACCCAAAATTTTAAGTTCTACAGAGTAGAGAAAACACTTTTAGATTACATTTGCTGATGTCTTTATAGAGATGTGAAATCATTTAACTTCCCTAGGTTTTGCTGAAAACACTTTAAAATGCCACAAAGATGTATAACAAGACATAAAATTGCAAATATTAACTATTTCCTTGAAATATGATTTAACCTTGGTGACTAGGACAAGAAAATGTCACATTCCTTTCTCTTGCTAAAAAAAAAATGCATATTTCATTTGCAAAAATAAAGAAAATTCAGTCTGTATAAGTATGTATGTGACAGTTTTAAATTGTTTTGTTTCAGGTTAAAGGTGTCTATACATTTCCCTGATTGTCTCAAAGTTAAAAAATAAGAAACAAAGAAGAAAGAGGAAAACACTAACCTTAGGTACAAGTTTTATTTTTCACCAATCTTAAAAGTAATGTTTATGCTATGTCCACGTTTTGTCTTTTTTAAATATTAGCCTGAGATACGTAATTTCAAATCCATCTTCAAATGAACACACTTCTGAGTTTTTGCTTATGATTTGCAGTGTTTAAAATGGAAAATTAATCTGCCTTCTTTACTAGGCATTGGGAAACAGATGGATATGCATTTTCCTAAATGGAAACAGAGCTGCAATATGGGCAGTTCGCTACTGATGTGCACTGCAAGATACCATGATTTAATTGAGAACATTAATTTCATTGGGAAATTGAGTAATTCTGGAAACAGAGAGCCTCTTTTCAAACATAGATCAATTAAATTTCCAGAATTTCACTGAAATGAAATGAAGGAAATGTCTAATTGTTACATTACTGTCGTAAGAACTTTGTTTACTCATTTAATCCTCATACTGACCCTATTAAGTAGGCGTTGCTATTGCCTCCCCCACCCCCCGGCCCCCACCCCACAGATGAGGAAACTGAAGCCCCAGAATTCAAGACTTGGCTAAATTCACACCGTCTCTAAGTGGTAGAGTCATGCTCTGACCCACTCAATAGATTTTAAATTGTGGTTGACTATATATTGTTAGAGAAGAAAAGATGAATTGGAGAAGGTCATGAGTAGGTTTATGCTGTCTGTAAGAGTTGGGTTCCTTATGATTTCAGAATTTAAACCAGACTGCATGGATTTAAAACCTTCTGGGAAGACAAAATGATGGATCACAGGATTTCACAGAGCCCGTCCAAAACCTCTGAGGGGGACAGGAAAGTCCCTAGCTCAGTTTCCTGGCTACCAGGACACTGGCTTGGCTAGTGGCTTTTGTGGGTGCTGCCACGGCTTCCCTGGTTGCTATAGAGGTTCCAGATTAAAGAGCCAGTCAGATTGCTGGGGCTCACAGAATGCCAGACCCAGCTGTGGGATAAAGTTAAATGTTTCTCCAACTGGTAGGTATATTGCAGAGATAAAAGTATATATGTGAGCCCTAGCTGGTGTCACAGTGGATAAGACACCGGCCTACGAACCCAAAGACCCAAAGGTTGCTGGTTCGATTCCCAGCCAGGGCACATAACCAGGTTGCAAGCCAGGTCTCCAGCCAGGTCTGTAGCTGGAGGCAGGTGAAAGGCAACATCACACTGATGTTTCTCTCCCTCTCTGTTTTTCTCCCTTCCTCTCTCTCTAAAAATAATGAATTAAAAAATCTTTAAAAAATACATTTACCCATGCATTTATTTTAAAAAAGTATACATATATACATAGATATGTCCATGTAGGGCTATGTGTATGTTTTTTTACTTTATTCCCTCCACTTCATTATTAACAGTACAATAAAAGTATATACTATCAAAGCTTTACAAGTCCACTTAACTCTCAATTTTGCTTAATTCTGAATTCAAATTTCAATATATTTTGACTGTAAGAATACCTTGCTAATAAAAAGTAATACATATTGCTTTTGTAATGACAAGGATAACTAGAATGCATTTTATTTATCACAATTTATGTTGAACATAGCCTTGTCCCTATTCCACATATATATATGAAAAAGACATAGTTGTATCTCTTATATAAATTATCAAAATAAAATGAAAAATCTTCTAAGAGTTTCTACTTAATACATCTTAAAAATTAAATTAATCCAAATTATTGGCATCATAAATTTTCCTATATTTCAAAAGCATTTATAGCTTTTTTGTAAGCGTATAAACATACTATTAAAATTACAGGCTAGAATAATTTTGTGATATTGGTCATCTCTAAATGATCAAAAGTACTATAGTCCATAGTACTCACCTTTTGCCCATTCATCCCTGGAATTCCATGTGCTCCAACAGAACCCTATGGAGGAACATAATTAGATTAAATTGATATCACAACTGAAAAATATTTCTATTCTAAACTTGTACTGTATTAGTTATGTTAGTTATAACTTTACCTTGCTAACACATATTTAAGAGGCTATGCTTTTCAGTTCTTAGCCACTGTGTTCAAATGTGTGATAATGTTCGCAGAAACCTTGGAGTTCAATGTAACCATATTTCTAAATATCCACTCAACTGTAGCAAGATTTTAAAGAAAGCCACATCATAAATTGAGATCTATGGTTATCACAAGGCCACATAACTCTAAATTGGGGTACTTTTATTATGAAACAAATTGGCCTAGTTCTATCTGGAAAAGGTCTAGCAGTAACAGTTACTCTTTTATTTCATGAGTTTAAATACCATATAACAAAAAGTAGTTAAAATAACCATCCCTTGTCCCACAATTAGTTAAATAAGTGACCCATGTTGTAAACTCATTTGTTATTATCAGTGGCATTTACCCCCAGGCTTTCAGTATAGTTAAGCCACACAAGTGTGAATATGTCTTGAAAAGTAGACTAGAAAAGATGTTACAAATGTTAAGTGCTGACTAGGAATAACACGACTACAGTGTGTAAACTATTAAGTGTGTGTACATGGGCACACACACACTTGGACATGTGTGTACATGCACACTAGGGTGAATACCAGTGGTTGGACATAGATGGAGTGAACTGAGAATGAGCAAGCTAACTATTACCTGAGGAAAAGCTATGACATTAAGCTGGATATAGTAACATTAACAAATGTTTTCAAATAATGATGTCATTTCCCTTCATACAACTTCTTTTGTAGGCTCTGGAGAAACCATTTTTAAAGAAAATGTTTATTCTTTAACTACCACTAGAACGTAGCTTTTTCTTAGTAGATATAGGATATTAAATTTCCTAGTAATGGTGAAAAGTTTTAAAATAGTAATTATAAACATACAACTGCCCTAAAAATAAGTCAATTAAAAATGTAGTCATTATATGCAAAACAAATTGAGATGGCAAGTTCCTTAGTACTTTCAGTGGTTATACTGAGTGGGTCATTAACGTACTTCCTGAAGTCCGAGGCAGTAATTTTATCCTGGTTGCATGTGGATTAGGGTAGCTTTACAATTTCACACCATGCTTAATAGAGACATAATTGTGAAGGACAAAGTGTCCCTCCTATATATCAGTCGACTCACAACTCACTGGCTTTTACTTGGTTTGTAGGATTATGTTTCAACAGATGCTACATGCCCAATGCTTAGGGATAAAAAGTCGCTATCTTTGATGGATTCCAAAGATAAAGATAATCACTTTTCCACCTGTTGTCATACAATTGTTTTTCTTCAGTTTTCTACAGCTTAAATATCCTCTTTTCCCCCATGTGGGGTGGGAAGTGTAATGAGGAATGGGACTTAATGATACTTTGTTGGCAAAGGGCCATCTACTTGCTATTGATATAGTTATTACTGCAGTATTGATGGAATTTTAGAAACTCTATACCCTCTCCATCAGAATATAATGACTAGGTATAGCATTGAAATGATAATCAGGAAGTCATTTTTCAGGTTATTTCCACAAATGAAGACACAGTAATGGGCCACTTGAATACAGTTACCAAGAAACAAGTGCATCCTTTATTCTGGTCAGTTCTATGGTCATTTGACAATGAGATATTTGAGCAAGGCCACATATTTAATCTGCAATGTTGTATGACCCTTCAAATTTTAAGTTTTGCTGCATTTGATTAGTATTTGAATTAAAAATTCAATAATTTACAAGTTTGTTGGACAGCTTAAAAAGAGTCTACTTTTTTATTAGATGTTTTTCTGTAATGAAATTGATTAGAAATATAATGGGTCACAATTATATGATTGTATTTTTATAAAACAGATTACATAAACCAGACCACTTCAGCATGGCTCACAGTAGCTAATCTTATTCACCTCTTATGCTTAGCCATAGGCAATGGGAGCATAATTATTGATACTTTCACAGCATTGTTTATACTTTACCTTTTGTCCTGGAGGCCCAATAGGACCCTAAAAAAGAAAAATTAATTCAATTAACATATTATAAGCATTTAAACATAGGTGACCAATTAAAACGGTGCTATTTCATAATGTCCTCCTTGCTGTTTTGAAATATGCTCATTTTATACATCAAGAAAAATGAAAAATTTCAGTTAGAAGTACGTATGAGATCTTCTCTCTTATTCTCATTTGAAGAACATTAAGCACATGCAGTAAGATTCTCATTTCTTTCCTTTAACAAAAATTCTTTGTTATCCCAGCACCTCTGTTTCTTCAAATACCTTCAAATCCATCACATCAGTCTCATTTAGAAAGCTCAAGATATTGCTGCTAGAAGCATTTAAAGTGCAATGCAGCTCTGGCTGGTGGCACAGTGGATAAGGTGCCAGCCTGCAAACCCAAAGGTCGCTGGTTCAGCTCCCAGCCAGGGCACATAACCAGGTTGCAAGCCAGGTCTCTAGCCAGGTCCATAGCTGGAGGCAGGTGAAAGGCAACCATACATTGATGTTTCTCTCCCTCTCTGCCTCCCTCCCCTTCCCTCTCTCTAAAAATAATAAATAAAATCTTTTTTACATGTTTAAAAAATAAAAAAATAAGGTGCTATGCATGAGTCCTTTTTCCTTTTTTTTCCCTTCTCCATCCTTCCACCTCCTCCCCTCCCCTGGACATGGACAACAGTGTGGTGATTGCTGGGAGGATGAAGTAAGTATCAGAAGACTGAATGGTAATGGGAAAAAAATACAATAAAGATTAAATAAAGAAAATATGCAATGCAGTTTCCCAGTAATGACACATTATATGACTTCGGCATCTTCAACACCTCAGCAAGCAGATTTGCAAAGAAAATAATTGAACAGTATTACAAACAAACATGCTATTCTATTCTTCCTCTTATGAAATGTGGCCAATTGACCTGCACAAACACGTTTACAAACTAGGAGATGACAAGGTCAACTGTGGCACCTAGTATGTATCAGAAAAGGAATAAAAGGTGCCATCGGCTGTTGCTTAAACTATGATATTAGGGAGGGAGGCGGGGGCGGGAAGAAGAAATATAATGTTTAGGAAGATGAATGAAAATATTTACATACAAAATGGAAATGTGACCTTTCTGAGATTTAGCAGTTTTTCAGCTACAAAGTCAGGGTTAGGATTTGGTGGCTTTACTTAGAATAATGGAAAAGAGCACAGATAGAACTATAATCTAACGATTCGCATCTATTTTAATACTAACATATTAAGCATTTTTCTTCCAATATTTTCAAAATACTTTCAATTTTAGTATACTTTAACAAAGCTATAGGTACTCTATCATTTCACTTACATTACACTTAAGTAATCACTGACTTACTTTCAATGTATTACATTTCAGTTAATCAGCATCTTACATTCACATTCTTGAAACATTAAATGAGGCACTAGAGTGGTCATTCGAGGAAGAACTGGTCATACACAATTATTTTCGATTAAAAGTACACAATATTTAGAAACATTGAAAGAATCTGTTCTCATAAATTATTTTATAGTCCTCACAGGAAGACTAACAATTTCCTCATATAAACAACTTTGGATTATTGGAAGCACACGTCCAGTATCACCTTTCTGTATTCCTTTTAGATTTATTGAACCAACCAACTTCTTGATGAGCTTGTTGTCTGATACGTCTGTGTGGTCAGACATCCTCCCCACCCATCTCACTCCTTCTATTTAAACTTCTTGCTATTTTAGATTTTACAGAGAAAATAGAGGCTATCAGCTATAAATTCCCTCAACATCATATCTCTCAACAGTTCCAACCCATCAGACCTGCTTCCTCTGTCAAGGGAAGACGAGACCCCCTCCTCTACAGGGCAAATGTGTCCTGTACAGGCTGCATCTTGACTCTCTGCCCCTGGGGATTTGCGAAAATGAATTATCCCCGCATCCATATCAGACCCTCCTGCTTTCCACTAGTTCCTTCCCTTTTGCACATAAACATGTTTAATCATTTCCTCACTCTGGTAAATTGTTTGGGAAATGAATGTCAATGCTGAGTAAAGTCAGAATTTGAAACCTGTAGTTCCAGATCTGAGGGAAAAGGAAAGATTTGGAGTTTATCACTGTCTATGATTCCATTTTCCCAAGTGTCTCCAGAGTATTTTACTTCTTAAAATGTTGATGTTAGTAAGAAAATCATATAACAAAAACCACATTAATTCAATGTTTAGACTGAGAATGTATACGTTCAATTCAAAAGGGTTTGTTTCCCATTATAAACCTAACTTTGCCGCTTGAAACAATATTGTTCACCAAGTTGAATCTTTGTTTACATTGATGTATAACCTGGGAGGGAATACTTCACATAAAAATAAGAGCAATTTTCAAATCAAGTGTTTTATCTAGAGACTAACGTATCTGGTATTTTTTAATTTGGTCTCTGTTGCATGTTCACATTAGATCAGAGATTTGGAAAGATTATTTATAACTCTGAAAGTCATAAAATTATATTAATTGTATATTTTAGCACAATATTAATGAAAGTCAAGGATTGTTATAAAGAAAGTAAATGTGTTGTGCACTGTTAAGGAGCTAACTGCTATTTTTATTAACCTAAAAATGCAAGCAGTTTTTAAGTATAGATTGTGAGCACATGTCTTACGGATTATTCATAACTACATTGCCAAGGATGTATTCTTAGCTACCAAAATGTGCATCTTCTCCTTTCATCTCACTGGCAAAAACAATGGTAGCAAGCCAACGACAGTGTCATCCGTTACTAGGAGGAGACTAGGTATAGAGCAGAGTTGAATGTAAGACACCTACATTTGAGTAAGTAAAAACACAAATATGAACACACACCAATAGTTATTTTACTGATCAAGACTGCTTTTATATACAGGCTTTGAGTATCCTTAGATTAATAATGCCATCACATATCTGTGATATTATGGTCATGAAATTTAAGCTTATAAATGAAGGCTTCACTGCTCAAAAATTGATTTTGAAGTTAGAGTATGTTGCTACCAGTTAATTAAGATGTCTATACTTAATTCGTTTTGTAGTTTCTAGTACAAATATAAATATATAAAATAACGGGCAAATGCCACAGAACCATTCACTAACTTATTTTTCTTCCTATTTATATTCTCATCCTGCTTCAAAAGTCATTGTGAATAATGACTTGGATGAAAATGCTCTAAGTTCATTATTTACTAGTCAAACCAATGCTTCTTATTGTTCCTAAAATTAGAGTCAATTTTTCTAGTGTTCTAAGATTTCTAAAATAATTACATTATTAATATCCTCATGACTTAATAAGTTTGGGTCAAACAGTTTTCCAAGTCAAAGAGTCAATGTTTTTAGTCTATTTTTATTAATTAGTGAATTGTGTCTTTCTTAGACATTTTCTCTTATATTTGTATAAACCTTATATCCAACCAATTAAAATGCAAATAATCTTATTTCTTTTTTCAAAATAATTTCTTTGTATATGTCTCATGATTAAAAACTGTTTAATATATAGAATCTCAACATGTTAAGCTATAATTTCTTTAAGTTTAACTCCAGAAGTGTTAAGATATAATTTGAACCTTAAATATGCTCATTTCAATATAGGTTTTGTGGTTGTAAAATGTATACGTTTTCTTTCATTTAAAGATATTGCATAATGGCTATAACTGCATTTCAAAGATAAAAACAAATGAACCATTGAAAAATTCACTTGTCTGCAGAAGAAATTTACACAAAGGTGTTCATGGTTTTTTAGAAAATACCATGGAGAGCTTTGCAAAGTTAAGTTAAAACTAATAAACCAGTAATAAATTTACATAGTACATTTTATTTCTTTCCTGTTTACCTCCAGCTCTGCTAGAATCCATTTCTAAAGATTATGTAAAATATTACATAGAATAGGTGAGCAAGTAAGTTAAAGAAATATGCTAGTCCCCATTTAGTGATTGCCTTTACCAAAAGTGTGTTACTCAGGCCTGAGGGTGATCCTTTACTCCTCATGTTCGAAATCTACCAGATGCTAATTCAAGAACATATCTACAGGGGAATTGCTATGCTCTTGTTCAAACCTCCTTCTCTGTCATCTAGCTAATGTGACATCCACCCAAGGGCCACTCTGCTTTTAGTCTCCTTCAGTTATTTCCGCACAGTGCTGCCTGAGTGAGCTTTCCCCTCTTTTGTTCTTCAAAGCAACCCATGACAATGCTTCTTTGATAGAATTTATCACCAAGTATTGCACTTGGGTGGTTAATTCTTTCTTCACTTTAAATGCCTTTTATTATGCACAGTAGCCAGAACATAGTAACTGAATTCATTCATTAATTCATCTACTTAATAGTTTTTGAACGCCTACTGAGTATCAGGCCATGTTCTAGGGATGGGGGATATAGCAGTGAACAAACTAAACAAAAACGCATGGCCTCCTGGACTTCATATTCTAGTAAATAAAAACAGTTACCAAAAACAAGCTGAATATAAAGTTGTGTGGGGTGGTGAGTGCTGAAGCAATAGGGGGAGTGGAAGATACAGAGGTGGTAGTATTGAAGTTGGGCAGTCAGTGAAGGCCTCCGTGTTAAAGTGACTCCAATGGAGCTCTGAAAGTAGTCAGGCAGAAAGCCAGGCCCATAGGAAGTGAAGACTCTCGCAGGCAAGGGAACAGCAAGAACAAAGGCCAAGAGGTGGGCACCTGCTAAGTGTGTTCAAAGAACATCAAGGAGGCTATGGGTCGGGGTAGAGCACAGGGATGTGGGTAAGGAAGTATTTGTATGGCCTTGTAGGTGCTTATAAGCACAATGGTGTTTTCCTTTGAATGTCATAAAACTTATAAAAATGAATAAGTGAATACATAATAATCAAATTTTTTTCTTATACCTTAGACAATAGATGTCAAGATCAGAATGACAAGATTTCTCACCCATGTGCTCACCAGAGTCATTCTAACACTCTGGGCCTGTTCTAACAGCCCCTGGACCACCTCTAAGTGCAAGAGTGAGCAGAGGAATTCAGTTCATGGCCTCTATATTAAAGCAGCAAAAAAAAAGGAAAAAAAAAAAAAGAAAAATCATTCTAGTTACACAATTTCATCAACAGTCAGAGGGTTGTGGATGGGAATGTAAGTCTAAGGTCTCCAATGCCCTTCAGAAAGCCATCACGCAAGCACTAAATAGAGTTATCAATCCAAGTTCATGTCTGAGGCAGGCAGTTAAGAAACGAATGTTTTCATAACCATTATGCATTTGCCACACTTTCCAGTTCATAAAAATGAAAAATAATTAATTAAAAAGCCTTTCGCTTGCTTGATCCTGGAATGGGAAAACTAATGAATTTTTCTGACAAAAGCGAAGTTAGCACAAATATGATTGAGGTATTAATTACTTAAACAGGATGCCGAGTTCCTAAATGATGTGCTGAGGATGCCTCTCGGGAGGAGCTGGACGGCAAGTTCAGGTTGCTTGCTATTAGGAAGCGATGCTCTGTGTGAGCAGGGGCAGACACAGTTCCTGTTCTGTCCCTCATGGCTAACAGTAAAATCTGCAGCTCTGAAAGCAGCTGGTCACTTCTAGATACAAGACTATACAACCAGCTTCTGTAATAAAAAATACACAGAGAATAAAAAGGAGGTGTGTCCATCTTTGAAGGGGAGGCTAAAAGCCCCACACTGTAAGCATTCAAAAATGATTTCTTTTTTTGAGTTAAGAATTTTTTCATGATTTAATAAAATGAAGAAAATTCTTCAAAAGTCTAGTTCCAACACATATACTTGTAATCTAACTTATAGTCATAAAATATTAATATTGGACTTTCTCAAGGGTTTGGTGCAACAGACTTTAATTATAACTTTTTGCAAGATATCAACCTGGTCAAATGCATCACAAGATCAGAAAATCTATAAACTTAGTTTATAAAAAGTAGGAGGACATTTGAAATAAATAATGGAATTTTGTCCTAAGAAGGATTCACTTAAGATGTACTTATATAAAACTTCATGTTCTACTTCAATGATTGATGAAGGAAGGTCGAGAAACATAAACTCTAGTCTCTTTTATATGTATGTCTGGAGTATAATTCAAGTGATGTTTTACAAGATTCAGATTTCATTGCTTAAGTGTGTGGAAGTGCCAAACTAGAAACTACTGGGAAATGTTTAGAATAGGAGAGAGTGTGCTGAAATGTTTTCAGTGTGAAAGTCAATGATTTAGTTGACTGGGTACAAAGAAACCTAGCATAAACAATAAAGAGCAGGACAGTGCTGAGGTGGGAGAGCCTCATCTCTTGTTTCCAGTCTTTCATGGACTGTCTTCCGTCACACTTAATCATCTGTCTTTCCCCAAGCAGTCTCCTATTCGTCTCCACATGACGTTCTTAATCATCGCAGGCTCAGCAGTTGTAACTCGCTTCCTTTGTGAGCTTTCTCCAATAGACCCAGACAGAGCTTGTTTTTGTCCTGTGTTTCTCCAGCACATTTTTTCTGGCTATATTTTAATACAGTTACATATTTATAAAATGTACTTGACTAGGAAGCAAATTCTTCAGGTCACATATTTTATATCCTCAGCACCTAGGTCAGTGCCTAGCAAATGAAGAATTATTGACTAAACTAAAACAGAGGATTAATGAATATGAAAATTATTAAATTTCATTTACCAGATTTCCTCTATTATTTTGCTTCTCCAACTATCATGCTTAATTCACTGGAAAGAGTTCCAGTTTTGAGGTGGTTGTTTCTGCTCAAGTATCTGGGAGTTTTGTTTGGATATCACTCTATAATTTCTATTACTTGAAGAAGTGCCTCTAAAACAGGTCTCATGTACCTCCTATCAGTAAGACGGCATGTCATTATATTCAATTCACAAATATTTGATGAAAAAAGTGTTAATGGGTATTTTTTTCAAATAACTCATTTCTGATTTCTCTATCTCATGGGCTGACTTTTGGGGGAAAATATTAAGCCAGGGTAATTCATTTGCTGGTATTTCTCAAAGTCATGAAGCTATGACCTCTATAAGGGAGGTCTCTTAAAGCTCAGGAAATTAAAGAATACCTTTTTCTCAACACTTGACAAAACCAGGATGCAAGACTAAGTACTAAGCATTAACTACCACCAGCAGATTAAAGACATACCTAGGTATTTAAAAATCTATGTTCTGATTAGGTCCCCAAACAGAGGCTATATCACTTCTCACCAGATATTCTGGGCTGAAAATAGCTTACTCCATTTAAAAAAAATATTCAATAAATTGTTTCTTGTTGCTAAACCCAAAATGGAAATGACCCGGAAAGAGAGAAAAATTAACAGGCTTCCTCTGCCCGCTGTGATTAAGTGTACTTCCCTAGTGAACCATAAAGGACACAAATTTATGGTTCACAAAGGCGTCACCCTGCACTACACTCAGTAAAAAAATGTTTCTATTTAGTTATGTAGAAGTGCTTTCCTATTTTAAATAAACAATGCTGAGAAACACCAGCTACTAAAATTTAAATATCCCCTGATCAGCAGAAGAAGGACTTAAATTTAAGAGTATAATATATACTCAGGCCTGTTTTCTATCTAGGTTAGCATTGTATAGCAGAACTTTCTGGAATGATGCAAATGGTTTATCTTGCTCTATCCTGATGGTAACCCTAACTATGTGTGACTATTGAACACTTGAAATGTGGCTAGTGCAATTGTTAGGAATTGGATTTTTTTTTAAATTTGAATTAATTTAAATGTAAAGAGCCACACATGGTTAGCGGCTACTGCACTGGCAAGCACAGATCTAGCAGATCTGGAGCATAAAACACACAGGACTACAACCAGGTGCACTGGGCTCTAGCCTCATTTTGCCACTGATTACTCTGCGAACTTGGTCAAGTTATTTGTTTGCTCTGAAGCTGCTTTTTTATCTGTAGAGTGATAAACTAGGTCATTCCTAAGATTTCATCCATGTCTTTCACATTCTACTTTAAAAATAGCCACACAGTGTGACTAGAAATGGATTCAAATATTTCTGTCCTCTTGAGAATTAGTGTTTTTGTTACACCATGCACATTTTATCCTGTCTAATCTTTCTCTTGACATACAATGGCATTCATTCGAAGAAAACTATAAATTTATTAATTCGCTGATTCATATCATTCAGTTTACTGAATATGAGATGTACCAGGCACAATGATTATAAGATGTGATAAATGCTGTGGAGAAGAAGAGACAGCTTCTAACTTTGCTTGGGGGATTGTGACTATGTGTGAGTAAGGGAGCGTATTTGAAGTTTTCTCAAAGGGTGTAACTAAAGCAAAAGTCTGTTTTTTTCACTCCATTCAGATCCATAGACTCTGTACTTCCCCAAGCCCTGGGCTTTGGGGCACAGGTTTCAGGGCTCTTTTCTGGCTCACTCCTCCTTAGGTGGAGGCTGACCTCCTGCTCTGACTGTGCTTTGGGTGCTAAGTATGCTAGAATTCTCCACCCCAATGACTGGAGTTCACTTCAAAGGTTCTGAGTTGCCTCTTTCTCAGGTCTGTTCTTCTCAAGGTGAACCATACCTCCGATACACACACATTGGAGGAAGGGTCAACAAGGTATGTGGCTGGAGTTTGATACTGTGTGCACCCCAGAAGGTCTGCATGTGGAAGCTCGAGTCTCATCAAGTTCAGGGTGAGAGGGAGGTGTGGGAGAGAAAGGCAGCAGCCCAAGGCCAGGAGCTGGGGCTGGGTTCCAGCTCTCCTCATTCAGAAATCTATTACATTCTTGCTTGGATCTCCAAGGAAGGCAACAATTCTGCATTTGAACTTTCCAAGTCATTTTGAGAATATATTGTGAAGGTCAGAGGATGGAACATACTTACTTAATAGTTTATTGGTTGGGTTTATACCAATTTGATATTTAGACATATTGTATAAGGGTTTCTATTCACATGCTTGCCCTAAAATTTGTACATTTGCCCTTAATCTGCAGATGTTAAGGCACAGGACTTAAATGGACTCAACTTTATTTTGAAGCTTCTTCTTAATCTAATGATAAGAAGTAAGAATTTGGTAAAAGAGATTAATTATAATTTCATTAATATACTCATACAAGTGTGACATATCAGTAGGTTGAATTCTAAGTTTAATAACTGGAGAAGCTGATTACAGGTTTGAAGGAGACAATTTTTAAGGCTTTCTTCCATTAAAACTTAATACATGACTGTTGTTCACTTTATCTAAATATTTCAGAATTCTTTAGGTATGCATATATGACATGAATAAATGACTATATGTGTCTGTGCATTAATAATGAAAACAGTAGGATGACAAAACTTAAGCGCTAGAAGTGGATTCAGATACCATTTAGTCTCACCACTTTTATAGATGAGTAATCTAAGGCCTAGGTAGATATCTTAATTCTCACATTAGAATAGAGCTTTTAGATCTTTAATAAGACCAGTGCAAGATAGTTAAACATAGAGCTGATTCATAGTCTAGAGTTGTTAAGAAAAATAAAATCAGCACAAGAAAAATACAGTTACCCCTTTGGACTTTTAGACTATCTTTCCATATTTAATATGTCTTGATTGTGTTCTTAAAGCACTACTAAAAATGTTCCCTCCAAAGTTGACATTTTGTTTCTGGGAGACCAAATCAGCTTTAAAGTCAAATCAATTGTTTCCATCTAGTACCATGCTCAAGTGACCTTTACACACCTTTACAGAAGTCCAGGCACACAGAAATCCACAGTGAGTTCCCTTAAGCTGGACAACCAGATGGGGCCGTGGGATGGAACTGGAAGGAGAAGGCACTACTTGTCTACCTTCTCTCGGTCCATTTGGAAAACCAAACATTACAGGCTTTGGAAAAGGCACCAAGAAAGTGGGAAGTGGTCTGTCGGTGAGGCATTTACATGTACCATGGACAATTGGATTCAGTGAGGATGATAAAGCATTAGAACAATCACTAAGTAATCCCAGGAAGCAGTGTGCACAAGTGAAGCACACAGTTTCACCAAACAAGATTTCATTGTAAACATCTAGTCTAGTTATTAAATATGCTGAGATGATTTTGGTCACTTTTGTGATTTGCAACTTGAAGGTTTGATGCTTTGTTTTCTTTGCCAGAATAACAGAAGAAAAGCCTGCAGTTGGCTGTGAGGCTTGCTATCCTGCTGATCAAGATAACTGGCAGAGAAAATACAATTAAGGAAAATAATGAGCCTCATCAGAACTGTGGGACAGCAATGCATTATAGTTGAATATATTTAAAGCAAATCTTCACATATTGGCTATTTCAATTTTATTTTAAATGAAGCAGAAGCAGTTTACGCTTATGTTATTAACTAAAAAGTGTTATATGCCCTGGCTGGTAGCACAGTGGATAAGGCACCAGCCTGCGAACCCAAAGGTCGCAGGTTCGATTCCCCAGCCAGGGCACATAACCAGGTTGCAAACCAGGTCTCCAGTCAGGTCTGTGGCTGGAGGCAAGTGAAACGCAACCATACATTGATGTCTGTCTCCCTCTCTGCCTCTCTCCCTTCCCCTCTTTCTGAAAATAATGAAATAAAATCTTAAAAAAAAAAAAAAAAGTATTATATATACTCACTTGACCCAACTATGTTAAATGTGTTTGCAGGCAAAATTAAAATAAACTGAAAATAACTGTAACCTCTTTGATACAGTCCAAATTTCACTTTAAGGAACAATAATGGCAACATTTTTATGTTTTGAATTCTCAGACACCATCACGGCCTAATGAATGATATTTTAAGTACTCATACAATTCAGAAAGAGAGGAATATTTATGCTACGAAGTTTGCATATACAGTATTTGGGGTACGGAAGAAGAATGAAGAAGGAGTTTCAGAGAAGAGAAAGTAATTTGGTTTATGAAACCATGGATATAGGCATATTGGATCAAAAAGAATTTCCAAGAAAATGGGACTAGTTGGTGCATGTGTGTGTGTACATCATCTACCTTTTATGCTTTTGAGAACTTCCACTACATTTGTCAAAACTAAATAAATAAAAGCCCAACAGTGAAAATATCAAAAGGATGATACCTTCAAAAATGTTATTTTAACAAGCATTTAAACTTCTAAAGACCTGAAAGATAAAGATCACTCATGCTAGAGTTCAGAACTTGGGCACTTTCAATTGCGGTCAATCCTCGCTTTGATACTGGGTTTAGTCTCATGAGCTAGAGCAGTTACCTTTTCCTTCAGATTGAGTCCAGTTTATTTTAGCTCAAGAGTCTGTCTTTTAAAATCTTCTCCTGAACTTCTTGGAAAACCTGAAGGTCATGTTTACAGAATAGATGCACAGCAGGATTAAAGAAAGGTGGAACTGCCTGAGCTGCAAGACTTCTTTATTGCATCAGAGAAGCTGTTAATCTTCAGCTGATTATTTTTGTAATCTAAAATATATATCCTGGATGAGGAAAACAAACTCCCCACCTGACACTCCCAAACAGTTTTGTAAGACCTGATTATAGATTGTTTCTAGTTTTTTTCACTTCGTCATCAGGGACATTTTGAATTTTTAAGAATTCTGCAGTGCTTCTCATTTAAGCAAACACTCCTGCGCAGCTCAGGCCGAGAAATGGAGTGGCTTTGGTGGGAAAGATGAGAGCAGTGGTTTTTATTATCTTTCCTTCTTTTAGCTAACGGATGAAAAGCTAATGATGTAAAAGGATGATACACAGGAGAAGACCGAAAGGATAATGACAACACGCAGGGCCAAAAAAAAATACGTTGCACACACTAGCATCACAGTATCTGTAATTTCATTGATGGCTATAACCACACTGGTCTCAACCCTTAAGTTTCTTAGAGTGGTTTTTCTGTATGTCAGGTTGTATCACTGAACTTTTGTTTTAATTGTCAATACTTCTTATTTATAGAATTCTTTTTAGTTCATAGAGCATTTTCATATTACTATTTTACTTGCTCTTCTCCTTAAGCTAGTGTAATATGTAAAATGGGAATTTGTCCACATGCTATAGGTTAGCAAAAAGGATCACAGGCTACAGTCGTACACTCCCAAGTAGTTTTGAAACCAGAACTCTGGTGCAATATACTTTTCCGCCTATCAGACTTTGAGTCAAAACACACATGCAGAAAAGAAAAACTGTCTAAGGCAAATTTTCTCCTCATGAAAACTGCTATTATAGTATTTTGAGTATTCCTCTTCTTTTTTTGAGATTGGTTAAGGTATACAGGTGTTACTTAACAAATATAAATAGTATTTTTTTTAATGATAGATTTTCTAAATCATAGAAATATTTCACCTTAAGCAAATTTAAGATATAAGAATTCAGTTTCCTGGGAAGAAGAATTAAGAGATTATATTGCTTTACAAAAGGACTCTGAATAGAGCTGTTTAAAATAGCAAAATTCCTCAGCACATTTAAGATAATGTTGGTTTATGAAAACATGATTCATACAGACCTTTACAGGAATGCATCTGTTATATAAATCCACACTCACCTGTAATTTACTCTAGAGGAAACAACTGAGTGATAATAATAATAACATACTCATATACTGCTTCATTATACATTTTAAAGTGCTTTCCCCTAATTTATTGCATTTGTCTTTGGCAACCTTAAAAGGGAGGCAGAAAGGGTATTATTATCCTTTCCTTACAGATGAGAAATTGAGAGGTTAAGTGACTTGCCCAAGGTCAGACAGACCATTCATTCATTCACTGCTGTTTGAGTGATGTAGTTTTAGCGGGGCACTCAAGGAAGTAAGGTTCTTCCTCCTCTTTTTCTTAACCAGCTGTGAAGGCTATTAAAACAGAAGTAGATGATCTCACAAATATAATGTTGAATGAAAGAAGCCAGACACAAAAGTGTACATACTGTACGATTCTATTAATGTAAAATTCAAATGCATGCAGAATTAATCTATGGTGACAGAAGTCAGAATAGTAGCAAACTTGGGGAAGAAGGGGTGACAACTAAAGGGTAAAGGAAGGGGGTGGTTATCATATCCCTTGGATATGATATCCTATTGGATATCATATCCTATTTCTTGACCTGTGAAAATGCACTGAGATCTAGGCTTAAGAAGGGCTACTTTTCCTTATATATATTATAGAAGTTTTCTTTTTAAAATAGTTTACATCTTAAAAAATAGTACAATGCACTTCAGAAGATCATTACATTACACATATCTTTTGAACATTTGTGATTTAATTTTCTTAGCTGCATTTAAAAAATGAGAATATAAAATAAATCTGAAGAATTTAAAGATGGAAGAAAAAGTTTATAGAACCCAGGATTATCTTCATCTCAAAAGTTGCTGTAAGAAATTGGAAATCAGAGCACACTAAGGTAATAACAGTTAAGGCCATGTACAACATTTATGTTTGATGATATTAAGCTAGGAATTATAGGGGAATTGGATTAAATAGTTATTTTAGAGAGAATATATGAATTTAAAGAAGATAAGACTGTAATTTTTATTTTAGGACTTTCTAAATCAGAGTACTGTACTGCATATTGGGGTAGAAAGCTAATGGTAATGATAAAAATCTCAGTAGGATATTCATACATATGAACAAACAAGGGCTCGTTAAAGTCCCAAGGAGCCTTCAATGTAAGCATGTCTGGGAGGACTTTTAATCATTAGTCAGGATAGAAATCACAGGTGCATTCAATTGTCTAAAGCAATTTCAAAATTGGTATTTTAGTTTTCCAAGAATCCATCACCTCCTATGAGCCTATACCTCTGACAGCTAATGCTGCTCTTGTATGTAAAGTTACCAACCATGACAAATGTGTTGTTTCATTTTTATATATGGTCTTTTCTTGTTTCCATTTGTTCTCTTTAGAAAGAATCCAATGGAGTATCCCACTCACCAAACTATCAGTATCAAGTACCTATCCTCATTATTATTGATTGGGAACAGAGAATTTGCAGGGGGAGGGTCAGATTCAGCCCCAAGGTGCTTTCACTTCGCCAGTGGCATTTCCAAGTCCTAGCTACAGCTAGAACTACAGTTGGGTGAGTTTTTCCCAGGAGGGCAATTGAAGGCCCCCTGCGCAGGGATAAGACTTTGACCTTTAACCCAATTATACATTTGTTTTACATATTGACCAATCATCCCATTTCTGTGCATCAGTTTCACTAGAACTTAACTCATGATTTTTTACAAATAAATTTTATACCCTGAACAGGGACCTGCATGCTGCATGTCACATGTTCTATAGGATGGACACAATCAAGCTTATTGTGATCACTGCATCCAGGACAATGCAGTGGGACAGAGCCATTCTGTGGCATTTGGGTTATTAGACTGTCACCCAGTATTCCCCAGTAGTGTTTATGTCATAAAATAGGTCAGAAAGTAGGCTCTAGTGACAGGGAAGAGAGACAGGGAGAGGTGGGTTGAAGCACTTCTACTCTTCAGGGCTCAACAAGCTGCCCCAATTCTCTCACAGGAAAAGGATAAACTATCATGAGGAACTGACTGGGCGTATCTATGGGTGAGCCCATGTGAAATCATTTCATGGTCTCGTTTAAGAGATTATGAGGCGCAACTGTTTCTCTCCAGGTGAAGCCCTTCCACAAAAATCTCCTTGAATTATGAAGGAAGGTTTACTATACTAATTCACAGTTACTCACACCTGTTCCTTTCAAAACTCATTTTATTTATTATATTAGGTGTACCTCTGAATTTAATTTCCCTTAAAACAGAGCTGCTGAAGCAAATTCTCTCTTTGCCCTTCCTAAGTATCTCTGTTACTCCTCCACCTAGAATCTCCCTCCTTTTTTCCTGTCAGTTCCATAGATGTGTTGTCTTGTGACCTTCATCATATAATAGGCCATGGTATTTTACATTTTTACTAACTTTCACTCTTTGTGTTACAGGTCACATGACGGATACATTTGTTACACATCATCTTGACAACAGTTTAAAGTAACTTAGACTTCCATGATTTTTAATATAAATTTTATGATAATTCATAGAATTTAAAGTAAAGGATAAATTGAGATACTTGCCATTGAGCCTTGTTTTCCTGGGTTCCCTGGTTCACCCTTAAAAAAGAATAGTGATAATTTTATATATGCTATAAACATTAAAAAAACAATTTCAATATATTTTTTTCTTTTTCACAATACCCATTGGGATATATGAATGTCAAATATACTTTTCAGGCTAAGCAGAAAAATGCAAACACAATGCAATAAAAACAGGTGATATTCTTTCTTTAAATGGATTTTATAAACATTTTAGGATTTAATAAAATAAGCCTAGATTACATTTGAGATTTAAGAGTGTATCAAGAATATATTCTAAATACAATTGGTAGTGTGTTATTAAACAGACCTAGAAAAATATTTAATAATAATTACAGACATATCACATTTATTATTGTCTTGTTTGTGATGACAGAAGATGATGACATGGTCCTTTTTATGAGCATATAATCATTCAAAATTCCATATACATGTAAGAGACAGATAATTGCTCTTAGTACAGGAATTAAATAAGAAAAGCAGAGACTGATTTTGAATTTTAATTATCCTGGATTAATGATGGCTGAATTAACATGCTTTATTAAAATTGACAGGATATACTAGTATTAAAATAAAAATTTCTGCCATATTATACCACTATCATTACTTTCTAATACTTAGATTCATACAGAATTCCTTATCATGTTTTTTTTTAAGATTTTATTTATTATTTTCACAGAGAGGGGAAAGGAGGGAGGCAGAGAGGGAGAGAGAGCCATCAATGTATGACTGTCTTTCACCTGCCTCCAGCTACAGACCTGGCTTGCAGCCTGGTTATGTGCCCTAACTAGGAATTGAACCAGAGGCCTTTGGGTTCACAGGCCAGCGCCTTTTCTACTATGCTACAAGCCAGGGCTCATGTTTTATTATATTATTTTAACAATAGTCAATGGTTCCAGGTATTTTTTGAAAAACATGATTATAATGCATACACACACACACACACATATAGTTAGACTTAAAAATAAGTACTTAGTTTATTTTTATAAAATCTTTTTTCAGTAGTTATGATAGTATATAAAAATTAAGACTGAGATTTAAATTCAGTTCAAATTATATTTGTGGAATTAAAAAAATGTTCGTATTTCTGTATTAAGAGCTCAATTTCTTACCTAGATGAATAAACTACATTCACTTAAAGATGTCTAATGTTTGGGTGGTTTACAATTTGTCATACCTTAACTTACCTCATTTTTGTACATGATTTATACCTTAAATTTTCTGTAAAGTACATTGTCCAATGATCTGGCTAATTCTGCACCATCAACATGGTTTTTACTACTCTTTTTATTTGAGACACATCCATTGTATCTTTGTTGGAAGGTAGCAACCAATTGGAGAGCTTTAAATATCCTTATGTCTGTAGCTTCCTCTATCTTTGAGATTTCCACCCAAGAAAAGGGGAAACATTAGACAGCTTTAGGATAAAATGACTATCTCTGATGACTCAGTTAAAGAATCTTAAATCATATGCTGAAAATTAATTCATTTCATATGACAAATTAGCAACAGCTTTCAGAAATGGAAATGGGGCTTATAGAGGGTTGTCTAAGAAGAGTTTCAAAGCATCTTATATTCTTACAAACAGAATCATTCTTTGAAAAAAAAAATATGAATAGAAAAATAAAATATACCAAAATAATGACTACGGCTGATTTTTGTTTTTTCTTTTTGGTGGTCTTTATTTTAAAATTTTTCTACTTTGTGGATAGTCTCAGTATTACTTGTACACTATGAAAACATTAATAAAAATAATTTAAGTTAAAGCAACACATTAAATAATTTAATTAATCAATAAATCTGAACCCCAAATCCTAATTTCATAATATAAGTGTAATTTTTTTTTTCTACCTTTTCCATGTATTTAAAATGCTAGGCTGCCTCTACCAAACCAGACTACTTATTTAGCATCCTGTACTACTATATATTGACACTTGACACCAGGTACTTAGTAACTAAGTATTAAAATTGCTTTTATTTTTATTTTTAAATTAAATTTATTGGGGTAACAGAGATTACTTTTAAATCATTTCTATAAATAAGCTTTCCATACAAAGGATAAATGATACTCAAACCTGGCCCATTGAGGTTTTAACCATTAATTTTACTAGTTTATCAACAATTCTTTTTGGCCAAGTTATTTTCAAGGGATTAAATATTAGAGAGATGTAAATTATTTACTTTCCATATTGTCTCTGCTACTGATCTTTTAGAAAATGTGATTAATTCTCCACCTAGTTTTTCCAGCTGGTCTCCCATTTAAACCAAAGGCATTGATGAACTCTATAGAAGTGACATCAGGCTTCTCCAATCCGACTTCCAGATGCTTATCAGAAAACCAGCTTAGCTGTTGCCCGAGCTGGGGTTTGCATGGGGTCCCTGTGGACTGAGTGGTAAAGCAGAATCCTGCTGGCAGGGCCCTCTCTGCTTTGGGGACTTCCCTAGCAACCACTTTGCTCACTCCACTGGCTTGACCCCCTAATCCTATGTCCTCCCCTCCCCCACCAACCCCCTCCATCCCAATTCTCAGCCTTTAAAACCAAACCAAACCTGTGAAAACAAGTGGTCTGAAAAGCAACTCACGGGGTCTCCTGGCATTCCACGGGGGCCATCTTTTCCTGTGTCCCCAGGAGGCCCTCTTGGACCTGGAGGGCCTGGTGGGCCTGGGGGCCCAGCTTGTCCTTGGTCACCCTACAATGGAGATGGGGATAGAGCAACCATGACCACAGAAGATAAAGACTCAGGCCTTCTTTTCAGCACTCCAAATTTGCATTATCTAATTCACATTTACCCTATGAAGGAACCAGAGCAACCAGAAACACAAGCCTGCAGGCAATTTGCCTGCCAGCAGGGATCAAATAAATATTCATGCTGGGCAAGTTGAGCAAAGCTATTAAAATCACAGCAGCTCAGGAACCAGCACTCCTTTTAGCTCCTGGAAATGGTGCGCCTGTTTTCACTGTATTCCAAGCTGGTATAAAACCTTCGTGTAACTTTATTCATGACTATGCTTCATCATTATATCCACTTTGTCTAATAAAATGGCTGCATCTTAAGTTGAATAACGTGTTTTCTTTTTCATAACCTATAAAATTAAGCACACAAGGTAACTGTCATGCTATATAATAATTTAGACATTACCCAAGCTAGAGACCACAGAAACTGGGTCTATTGCTGGATATAACTAAAACTATCTTTCTTTTTATTAATTCAGAAAAAATGAGGCAAGCTCCCTATACCTGTTATTTTGGTACTTTCACATACATTTCAAACAAATGCAGCTCATTAAACATAATTGTGTTGTTAAGATATTTCCAAATAAATAGCCTCCCACTCCACCCCCACCCATGCAAGATAATGGCAAAGCAACAGTATACAGAGTCATAACTGAATGCAAAGAAGAAATCAGACTTGAGCAAGAATAAGCACTACCTTAATCAAGCGGCGTTTAATGAGCTGCTGATCAGCAGAGAGAAACCCATGATTGATTTTAGGAAACACCATCTGATCAGTCAGGTGAGGTCAAAGGTTGAAGTTCAGAGATGAGAGAGTTGAAGAATAGACATCAGAAGGCCCAAGAAAGAAATAAAGATATATGCATTAGACTTATAATGACCATTCAATAAAACAGAACTGGCACTTGTGTTTGATATCAGACCCTCTGGCTTTTTGTGAAAGAAATATAACCCTGAAACAGGAGGGTGAGACCAGGTTTTCAGTAAGAAATCAATCTTTTTTTGTTTGTTTCCCACTATTTTGCCTGGGTGTTGGGCCTTTCTCATGTAGTATACTAAAGAAGCAAGTACGCTTGAGTCACTTGCATTCTGTGCTCTGAGCAAAGAGTCCTCAGACAAAGTGCCAGTTCAGTTTCCGTCAGACTTGTCAACCAGCATAAGGTGTCATGAACGCAACTACCATTTTATTAATGCCAAAGTCCAGAGTGTACCTAGAGTGATTTAGTTGAAAAATTTCATAGAGCTTCACAAGGCACGCATGGCCCAGTTGTGCCTGCCTCTCTTCACTGTTTTGCTCAGCTCCAATATCCTCCTCTTTTCAATGGTCAAGGTTCTCTTTCTTCATATCTGTTTGATCTCATGGATGGAGGCGAGGTCTCAGGAACCCAAGAACCTGACATGTCTGATGTGAGGGAGCACAACAGGACTCGGCAGGCCAGTTCGGTGGTTCCTACCCACTCTTATGCTGATTGCAGGCTCTGACGGAGGGCATGAATGCCAACCACAAACCTTGACGGTGAGGATCTGATTACTGTGCAGGGCAGCAACTGTGGGGAAGCCTGGCAGACCCTATGGACAGGGCACAGCACCAAAACACGACACAAACGTCACACAGACATTTTACTGGTGGACAAACAAAACAAGCATGTACCTAACAGCACCCTGTCCCAGCTCTAAGTCTTGCCTTGCTGACATACCATAAACAAAATCAGACACACGGGACTCCCCTGTGAACAATTCCTTAAATGGAAATGGCCAGAATGAGAACTCCTTATAACTGTTCCTTGCGGAAGGTACAATAGATCCCTGTACACACTCTACATGTCCGAAATCTTAGGTACAAAATGGAGGTAACTAGAGACACTGTTACAAAAATGACACTTGAATTTCCCTCTATTGATATTGTTTACCACTCAGGACATAAAATACGTGTATTCTTTTTTGCACAACTGTGCACAGAATTTTGCAGGTCCAATCAGCAGTATCCCTCAGAATAAATATAGTACACCTCACAAAATATAGTCTTACCACCCACATATCAGAATTTCTCTCTCTAATCATCTGGTGATTCTCAGGTCTCTCCTGGTTCAGGAATTCCTGTAGAGGTGGTGGATGGAAATCTGTCTCTTATAACATGTGTACTTCATGTCAGGGGGCATTACGGTCACACTCTGTAGTGATTACTTCTGTCACATAACTTTTACAAAAGAACTTGACAGTTCACACAACCCCTTGAAGCAGAAAAGTGGTTTTGGATTCCTTAAACCAGGAGCACAGGGAAGAGATGGTTTAGAGCCCTGTTCTTCACTAACGGTACCAAGTCATCCCTGCAGGTGTTATCAATTGGGTAGATCTGAGAGGGAAATTTTGCCTCCCTCCCCCTCACCCAACAACATGCAATGTTGGGGCCTTTTATTCCATTTTTTCACATAGAACATGTTCACCACACAAATAACATGCACAACAGCCACGGCATGCATGCTGCCCTCCTACGTCCCTTCCCTGCCCTTTTCCTCTTCCCACCCAAATCTATTTTGAGAATATTAGGAAAGGCCAGAAAATTTTTAGTTTTTAAAATTTTACTAGCTTGGGTACACTTTCTCCTTACAAGGGATATATTTCTCTGTTTAACAAAACCAACATCATGATGTTTGAAGTATAAGACTTTCTCTTCAGCCTTTGATTCTCATGTTTTTAGACCTTGGCTTCCTAAGAAGCCAAACAGGAGAAACGACTTCTCTTTGGTCAAATCCTTTCTGATAAGGCTGCTCAGGGGCTGGGTAGTTTCATGGTGACCTGTTATCCTCTTTTCCTTCTCCCCAAGTAAAAGGCCTTTAAGCATAGACTCTACACAAATTCAGAAATGCTACAAGTTGGAAAACAGATGTGTACAATTTGCTTTTGTTTTACTATGGAATATGAGTTTAAAATGTTATTAAATGGTAATGTGCCAGCATCCTCCCATCTGTGACTCATTAGCCCTATATTACACAGTCAGAATTTTATACATAAACCTCATATTTATGTAACAAAGAACAAAAACAGATACAAATGAGAAGTCTATGAGGAACCAGAATCCTGATTAGCGGCAATAAATCATAATGTCACTTTAAACTGGATTATCTAACAAAAATTAAAAACCTTTTAACAGCACACATGGTAGGCCTTAGAAATGTTTTGAAATTTGAATGTATAAATAAGTCACTTCTTGTACTTATAGCTGAGCATGACCAGCTTGCTGTTTGATCATACTTTCTAAATGCTCAAAATAAAAAGCATTAGGTTTCAGAACTTCTTAATTCGGTTTCCAGTATTAGACAGATTTAAAGAGGAAATGGATAGGTAATTCTCACCTTGGACAGATCCTTCTCCTTAAACTGAAAACCTCTGTGCGAGGGAGCTGATTTTATGTCTATCAGCTTCACTGTGCACATGCTACCAATTAGGTGTTTAAAGATACATTTTACCAATTTCACTTGAACTAAGCAAAACAACTTCAAGACTTTACATGTACGGAATAGCAAATTAGAAAGGAGACATGAAGAGGAGTTGTCTTAAACCTTAAGAAAAATCCCACACCCTGGGCTGCAATGTCCCAGGACCTTGTGCTTCCCAAAGTGTGGAAATGCTTGAAGGGCACATGCCAGTGTCCTGGGAGGGTTTAAAGGCATTAATAAACATGGTGCCTCTTCCTTAAGAGCCCGTTTTAATTAGTGGTAAATAATGTAATTTTTATTGAATCTGTTGGGATAACATTGGTAAATAAAATCGTGAGGGGGGCCCCAAAACTCAGAATTTATTTATAAAAAATTAAGTGTTGATTCTTATGTGTTTTAACATCAGTCAGCTTCAAAGTACTCTCCATTTGATGCAATACACCTACCAAGTTGTTTTTCCCACTGCTCAAAGCAGTTTTTGAACTCTTTGATTTTGATGCCTTTTAGGGCTTTTGCCGTTTTTTTGTTCTGCCTCTTCCACATCGGCAAAATTTCCCTTTGAAGACTTTTTTCATCCAAGGACATGAAAAAAAGTTGCTGGGTGCAAGACTGGGTGAATAGGAGGGGTGGGGTTTGGAGGTCATTACATTTCCAATCAAGAACTGCTGAACACGCAGCGAAGTATGAGCAGGTGTGCTCGTAAATCACCCATCATGAAAAGGGCGAATGTGTTGTGTCTTCAAAAAAATTCCCTGAAGCCGAACGCAGATTCTCACACCACCACCAGCTGGTGCACTGATACAGATGGGTTCCTAGAACACTCACCTAGGAGGGGAAGCCTGTACTACCAGAGGCCTGCCCTCCAGAAGATATTTCTGTTTTGGGGGGGGATCCCTCCTTACATACAGGTTTCAGATGTACAATTCTACAACACCTCATCTGTATATTGTATTGGGTGTTCACCACTCTAAGTCAAATCTCCTTCCATCACTATTTATCTTCCTTTTACCCTCTTCTACATCCTCCCACCCTCTCTTTCCCTCTTTTAGTGATCAACAAACTGTTGTTTGTGTCTACAAGTTTTTCTTTGTGCTCAATCCCTTCACCTTTTTCACTCAGCCCCACACCCCCACCTATCTGACAGCTGTCAGTTGTTTTCTATATCCATGAGTCTGTTTCTATTTTGTTTGTTAGTTTATTTGTTCATTATATTCCAAAAATAAATGAAATAATTTGGTAGTTGTGTTTCTCTGACTGGCTTATTTCACTTAGCATAATACTCCCCAGGTCCATCCAAGCTGTCTTAATAAGTAAGATTTCCTGCCTTTTTTACAGCCAAGTAGTATTCCATTGTGTAAGTGTACCGCTACTTACACCCATCTACTGATGGGTACTTGAGCTTCTTCCAAATCTTGGCTATTACAAATAATGCTGCAGTGAACATAAGGGGTGCTTATATTATTTCAATTCAATGTTTTGGGGTTTTTTGGATATATTCCCAGAAGTGGAATTGCTGGATCATAAGGCAGTTCCATTTTTAATTTTTTGGAGTAACTCCATATTGCTTTCCCCAGCGGCTGCAGCAGTCTGCATTCCCACCAAGGATGCATGAGGGTTCCCTTTTCTGCACATCCTTACCAACACTTGTTTATTGATTTATTGATGTTAGTCATTCTAACAGGTGTGAAGTAATATTTTATTATGGTTTTAATTTGCATTTACTTGATGATTAGTGAGATTGAGCATTTTTTCATATGTTTATGGGCTATCTGTCTATCCTCTCTGGAGAACTTGCTATTAAGATCCTTTGCCCCTTTTTAAATTGGATTGGTTGCTTTTTGGTGTTGAGTTGTGTAAGTTCTTTATAAATTTTAGGTATTAACTCTTTATCAAATGTAGAATTTTAAACTTTTTTGTAATCAAACATTGATCTAATTCTAGGTAGAATATAAAATGTGCACACATTTAAACGTTTTTTACTGTATGGGGAAGATAGAGAATCTCTTCTCATTGGGGGTTACCTGCAGATCCACACACAGATACTGAACTGACTCTGCTTCCTGCCAGTGCATGGGTGCTGAATGCTTCTCTACAGGTCATGGCTTTGTGAGGCTATAACTGTTAGGCTTTCCTAGCTGTTCATACAGGGAGTGCACTTTTTCATTAACTATGCCATTTTTCCAAAGTACCATTAGTCATAGATCTTTCTAAATAAATTAAATGGACATATTTTACTTGGTTTTACATCTTGGAAAACTAGCCTGGTGCACAGATGGTTCAAGTGGGTGTGGGGGGAAAAAAATGTGTCTCCAGAAAAATATGGAGAATGAGTCCAGGAATAAGCTGAAATACTGAAATAATTTGCGCAAATTTCATTCCCAAATATTTTGAATTCTTCAGAAATTAGATATATAAGATTATAAAACTATCTTATAGAACCTAATTTCCCCCAGAGATCAAAAAGACTCAGACTAGGTCAGGAATCTTCCTGACATGCTGTAAAGTAGGTTACCATCTCAGGATCAGTATTTTGACTGCATTATAGGAGGAGTTCTCTCTCCCTTCATTACCTTCTAGGACAAAAGACACATGCCTATCCCAAAGGGACGTTGGACAAATAAATAGTTTATAAGAAACACTTCTAACTACTTAGAAGCCATAAATTCAAGATGCTATAGTCATTTTTATTGTTTACGCAGTAATGATGAGTGTTATATGATTACACTACAGTGAGAAAACATTGGGTTTTGTCAAAAGTATTCAGTAAGACAATGACAGAGCCAGAAATTCAATCCAGGACTTATAATTCCAGACTTTGTCATCATGCTATTTATGTGTTTATAATTTCTTTCTACTTTATTTATAGTTCAAATATAAGAAAGCTTGACTAAAATTGCACAATACTTAAGAAGTATTTATTGAGTGCCTTCTGTACAGCATTCACTGTAACAGACCCTGGGGATTGAATGGTGAGCAAGACCCCAAGCTTACCAAGTTTAACACATGGTGGGGAAGTGGGGAAAAATATGCAGGCTGTAATCATACAAAGTGACAACCATTATGATGGAGAAATAGAGAGGCTACAAAGGAAATAACACGTGCGCTCAGGGCCAGGTTTGAGGAGATATGGAACACACATACATGACTTCACTGTTTATTGCATCATTAATTGCACTCTACAAATGTACATAATGGCCCAGAGTAAGCACAAGCTAATAATGACCAATGTCATTAACAGTGGTGCTTACTGATAAGCACATGGAGCATTTACACTTGAAGTTGTAGAGATATGGAGTGAAAACAAATAATTATTTTTAATTGTAAAGTCCTTTAATGGCTCCAATACAAATTATATTGGAAGAAAAATCTGTTATATTGAAAAATGAGAATCCCTAAGTTTTATAATGTAAATAATATCATGATTATGTTTGCTCCAAATATTTCATGCATTACCATACAACCATTACAATGGGTATATGTGCAGCATAAATAAAGATAAATATTCCTAGAAGTTGATAAAATGATTTCTAGCTAAGAGAGACCAGATGGGAAAATATTATAACAGAATGCAAAAAAATTAGGTATAAGAATAACTTTAACAGCAGGAAACATTAGGAGGCTATATAAGGAAAGAAATTAAGAGAAAGAAATTTGCCACTAAATCATTTGATGTTGTGGTGGATGGTGTAATCTGTCTGAAAAGAAAAACTAACTATATGAAACTTGAAATAGCTAAATGAATCCTTTGAAAAATCATAATATGAGCATTTGGGCCTATGAAAATCATAATTTATAACTGACTGAAAAAGATTGCCTTGTAGAAGTACTGATAATGAAAAGAACTACAGAAGCTTCCTGTAGATGAATAAAATATTGGCTCAAGAAGTTAATCTTTCATTTTTATAGATACTCTTAAGTGCCATTGATTGTGTTCCCTTATTAATATTAATGCTAGTCACTCCTGGAATTATCTTTTTATATGTAAATTACAAGTGTGATTTTATAAACTTTTTAGAAAAGAAAGAGAACAATCTCTACATTGACAAATGTTATTAAATATTATTTAATTACTTAAACACTGTGTAAAGACAACTGCAAAGGATCTGCGAATAAGCAGAAAGATGGCAGATAAACTTCAATACTGGCAAGGGTAAAATATAAGAAAAACTGCCTAAACCACATAAACTGAGAAAGGGTCTAGCTGTTATAGATGATCGAATAGGGATCCCAGAAGGGTCACTGCAGTGCTTCCTGTGGGCATAAGGCTAAGAAAGGCCCACAGAAGATGAAAAGGAGTCAGACCCCTGAAGAAGCATGGTCCTGAGGGGACCAGAGAAGTGCGGATGCAGAATATAGGAAAGAAATATAAAGCAGTCTGGGATATCATGCACAAATAAAATTGTATCAATTTTATTTATACAAAACTTGCTATCATTGGATCAGAGCTGTTCTTTCTGTTAGAACATTAAGACAACAGTCCTGTCTGAAGGTTTCTTAATAATAATAAAGATAATACTAAGACCAATGGTAATAATAGTGATCAACATTCATAGGATACATACTATGTGCCAGTTATTAGTCTAAGAGTCTTATAAACATTAACCTTTTAAATTCTCAAAACTATCTGATAGATGAAGAATTTGAAGCATGAAGAGGTTAAGGATTGTGGCCACTTACCTGTAAATAGGGAAGCCAAAGGTTCACACCCTAGCTATCTTCTCCCAGTCTACCCTCTTAGCCATTACACTTCCCATAAATCCAGTCTCTGAATTTCATTCCCATTTATGCATTCATTTATTCAAGAAGAATCTTACAGAATCCTACCACAAACAAGACAATACTTGGGCTTTGAGATTAGAAAGGTTTATCCCAGGCTTCATGGAGTTGAATCTAACCAAGAAGGACAGATGTTAAACAAGCAATTACAATGTTCTGAGGTCCATTTTGATCTAGTATTTATCTATGTTTTTTTCCTCTTATATTTTTCTATTTCCTTTGCCCTCCATCAACCTTTTAGTTGGCCAGCTGATATTGCCTGAGAAGATGTGTAAGAAGGCAGTGTAGGAAACAAAACCTGACTACTAACATTTCTCAAAATCAAGGATATGTAGGTCTTCCTCAGACTGGAAGAGAGGGAGGAGATCTGTGGTTCCCAAGAGCAGAGGGGGCCTTGGCCCAGCTTCACAGCAGCACATCCTGGAAGGCAGCAATACTGCAAAAAAAGAAAGTGCTATGCGATGTGTTTAGATGCAGTGGAACACAGGAAGTCTTGAGAAAGATTTCCCTGTCTGAAAGGTGGCAGAAAGTTTCCTATGCCCAAGATGCAGCAATGACATACGGTATCCAAAGGCCAATGCAGGTCATCAAATCAGGCAGCGTTCTCAACAGCAAACTATGACTGACAACTGAAGACCAGCTGCCTCTCTGTTCCCATCCCTAGATTTTTTTATACTATAAGACCCCCAAGAAATGTGAAATAGGCCTAAGGGTGGAGGCAAGTGTAGAGATCCCAAGGAGACCAATTTCTATTTTATTTTTCTGTCAGCCCAGAAGAATGGAGGCTCAGATTCAGAGATCAAATTTTTACAGAAAATTAAGTCCTATTTCTTACTGACATGAGTTTTTGGATTGAGACTCACCTCCCAAAAGTAAATATGACTATTAACAAAGCAAAAGCTAGGAGAGTGCACAGAAAGGAAACCTAACCAGGGAAGACTTCCCCAAGGAAGTTTTATTTACATTGAGACCTACAGAAGAAAGTAGCCCTATGAGTCCTCAGTGCCTAGCCACTCCCACACCTGTGCTTCTTGATAGTATCATCAGGATGAATACTAGAACCACAGATAAAATCTAGTTTTCTTTCCCAGAGTAATGCTAAATCTACGCTTGGAACACAGATTGCTTGTTCTGGGTACTCCCTTGAGATCTCCATCCAGTTCTCCATTGGGGACTTTGAGGATAAGGTCAATAGCAATGGCTGCAGGGTATAAGGCCCTTGTGGGGATCAGATTGATGAGATCGAGAGAGACATTAGCTAATGCATTCATTGCTTCATGTAACCAATGTCTTGCAATTACATGCTTGTACCAAGTACAGTGAAAATTTGTACGGGTTTAAATCTCGTTGGGTGGGGAAGTTAGCACACGATTATCAATCCCAATGGAAAAAAGACTAAATTGGTGCTGTAATTAGAGGGCAGGCAGTGTTCTATGTAAGTACTTTCTGACTAGGGAATAGGCAAGGCTCCTATAAAGATGTGATTCAAGACAGGAGAAGAAAGATGACTAGGATGATAGTATCTGACATGACATATGGACTTGGAGCAAAGGGCTTTGGTTTGAAGTGCAGGAAGCAAAGATGTGGAAGGTACCCTCTGGGGTTGCTGGTAAGTTGAGTTTGGTTGGGGTGAAGCTTATACTTTTTAGGGAAGAGACTGGAAAAGTTAATAGGATATAATTTTGAAAGGTCTTTAAAGAAGCTTAAAGGGGGAAGTAGTGGGAAGCCAGGAAGATTTTTATACAATGAAGGTGCCATGCCATAAGGGGGTGAGAGGAAGACAACCCTGGCAAAACTATGAAGACAAGATTTAAAATAAAGATATAGTCCTTGATTCCTTTTCTATAATTCCAAAATCTAAAGTCTCCCCAAGTAAAATGTTTTCATAAGTTTAAATAAAAGATTTTCTAATTTGGGGCCAACATTTGGTGGCAAAGACTGATCTGAACAGGTGTGAGGCCATTCATGATCACTGATAGTCCTTCTTAGAATGTACCAGCACTCATTTCACGGCAGAAATTGATGGCTTGAGTCACAGGTCCTCAGAGTGTGCCCCACCATAAACCGTGTAGGAACAGCATCAATCTTCTAATGCCTAAAAACTTTAAGCTCTGAAACATATTTGACTTTGAGGTATTCAAGAAAGGATTGTGAGCTTGTTTCAAAGTTGACATCGAAGATCTTTTAACAGAACTAATTTACTGAAAGAGTAGTAAGTTCTTAAGGCATTTAATTCACTTTCAAACAAAAAACTTGTTAATATAGGCTGGCCTAGCAAATGTCCTGTCTAGATGGCCATCTGAATTTACATTATAATTTATTATAATAATGAAAATTAATTTACTTTTCTAATTTCAATTTCATTTTTAATCAGAACTATCCTGATGAATTGTTATCTAATATATATCTTTTAATTAACTGCTTTATTGAATAAATGAGCACATTAAAATTAGTGTATATTTTGCAAGTAAATGTACAAACAGAACTGTGAAAATTTTGTTCTTTTAGAAATTACAAAAAGAACCACCTCTGGAAGTCCTGTTGAGATCAGTTTGATTACCAGACACTACATAGTAATTTGATCAACAATTCCCCTTTAAAAAAATAAATAATGCAAAAGAAAACTATAACTCTACCCCATCTAATTTGTATGTGATCTGTATTTGAAATACAAATTATGGATTATGGGGCCCAAACTTTTCATCTCAAGGACTCTTCCTTCTGAGGTGGTACTGCATCATGGCAGGGTGTGATGCAGAAATGTTTTGTATCTATCATGCCATTAAACCGAGGCTACTTTTTAGTTGAGGTTGCCAGGTCAAGGGCTCGCCTCAACTTGAATATACCCTATCCATTTTCTGAAAGGAAACGGTCTACCTCTGGGAGAGGAGTCACAGCAGGATTAGGAAAGAACAGTGCCAAGAAAATGGGGGATTTGCTAGCTGACAGGGCATTTTATACTGAAGGAAAAATAGGCATTTGTCCAGTAGCCTGTGAGAAAACATTCAACTTTTTTGCATTCTTCATCCTGGGAGAGAAAGCAAAAGTGTCCCGTTGTTCCCAGAAACTCTAGCGTCTGGCTTCATGGGTATTTGCTAAACTTCCGTTGTATGAAATTAGATTGGGTTGACTCTAAAATTCCTTGGGCATGCTCCTGGATGGCAGTGTCTTTTCTTCTTCCAACAGAAGGGTGAGATGGCCGGAAGCCAGTCTGTAAATGAGCTGGTGAGAGTCCCACAGGGCTCAGATGGGGCTCAGTAATAACGGGGACACTGTTATCCTTGTGTTTCCTATGCCACCTCCATAGTGCACCTTCCTCCATAAATCAGTGTGAGCCCACAGCAGATGCCTGATAGCCCTCTGAAACAGTGGAACTCTTCAGAAATTATCTTAGCCAAACAAAGGAAATGGAGTACTTGGAAGAGTTCACTGGAGGGTAATGTTACTTGGAGTAGAATTACTCTAGGTACCTTCCTCTGCTACTTAACTGGTTCCATTCTCTAACATTGTAGGCCCCATTGGTCTGTACCTTAAGTTTTTCTCAGGATCAGTTGAATTGCACAGAACTAAAATAGTCTGTGGCTTGAAAACATCCCTGAAATTTGCATGTTTCCATATGGGACTAAAATTAGAACAGTTTGAATGCTCCATAATTATCTTTATATTTGATGTCACATGTGCATAAGGGGTAAATTTAAAGGTCCAGACAGATGGTCAATATATGGAAGCAACCTAGGCTCCCATCAATAGAGAATTGGTTAAAGATGTGGTACACACATACAATGGAATATTACTCAACAATAAAAAAGGATGAAATATTTCCATTTGTGACAACATAGATGGACCTAGAGGGTATTATGCTAAGTGAAATAAGTCAGACAGAAAAAGGCAAATGCTGGATGACTTTAATTGTATGTGGAATCTAACAAAAACCAAAACAAATGAACAAAATAAAACAGAATCAAACTCACAGAAAGAACAAACTGATGGTTGCCATAGGGTGAGAAGGGTGGAAGAGTGGGTGAAAAAGGTACAGGGGAATAAGAGATACAGACTTAAAGATATAAAATAAATAAGTCAGGAAGATGGCATGTACTGCATAGGGGCTATGGTCAATAATATTGTAATAACTTTGTACAGTGACAGATAGTTAAGAGACTTATCATGGTGATGACATTGTAAGGTATATAAATGTAGAATCACTGTGTTGTATACCTGAAACTAATATAACATTGTAAGTCAACTATAATTTTAAAATATTATAAGAGAGAAAGTTTAAGACAAAAATGCCGGAGGGAGATATGGCTGAAGAGCAGCCCAACCAAAGCTAAAAGAAACAATGAAGTCGCAAGTGACTTGGCTGCAGGGCAAACCTGGCCTGGAGTTGCTACAGGTTTATGTATTTCAAGAGAAGCTAGACATCTGAGGGTTTCTTTTTAATACATGCTTCTTAAATGTTTGCTACAAATCCAAATTTATTTTAAAACATTTCATAGTTCAAACAAACAAACAAACAAAAATAACAAACCAAACCCAAAGTACATTTGATGGAAGGATTTGACCATCTCTGATCTAATGCTTTTGAACACTGAATTAGGAACAAGGCAAGTGTAGAAAGGCTCTGCTTTAGAAAAATAATTAACCCCTGAGAGAACTTAATTTTGCTGCATTAGCTTTTGAAGAAAGGGTTACAAGTTCTCATCCCATCAATCACATTCTGCAATTCAGAACACTGGTTCTTAAATTGTAAAAACAACAAAATATGATTGTTATACGGGACCTCTAGGAAGAACACAACAGGGTGTAACTGGTCTTAGGAAAGAGAATGCTACATCCTCTGGTGATGGACCTGTTTGGGAGGAGCCCCCTGATGTAAAAGGCTGTTGCTCTCCCTGAGGGTCATGGTTTCTTCAGGAATCTCAGAACAGAATTTCTTTATTTCTGTGAAATTAAGTCTAACTTGACAACAATAGGGATATTATAATATGAACTTTATAATTTTGGGTCCTAATTCTGTGGCTCTGGTTGATGATACTATTATTATTTTTAATTTTATTGTTGTTGTATTACATCCATCCCCTTTTTGCTCCCCTCTGTCCCCCTCCCCACCCACCCATTCCCCCCAAAGTCAATCCCACCTGTTGTCCATGTCCATGGTTCCTTTATACTAGGTTCTTGTCTAAGCTGCTCCCCTTCCTTGTCTCTTCCTTCCCTCTCCCTGATGATATTATTTAACGAAATAAAGTACCTCTTTAGTATTAAGTTGTAACATATCAGGTTTATTATATTTAATTTTTAAGCGATATTTATTTGTACATATAATTTACTTGCAATATGACATTACTAATATTCCAATTTCCTTTTATATATCCCCCAGCTTCAAATAATTTGATGATAATAAGCCAGTCAAAAATGTGAAGAGTAAAGATTAACTGGTCTGGGAAAATTACTGAAAATAAGGGCTCAAAATAACCCATAGCTGCAATTTCTTTTAGAGTCAATTTTCTATTTAAATGTATGTAATATTTTACTTTTCAAAGGACCTTGCCACATATATCAGAAGCAATATTTTCCCTATGATTATAAGAATTAATTTAAAATGTAACATGGTCTTTTAATTTAGTAAACATTAAGTGAAATGCTTGCTTTATTTACCAGTAAAAAAAAAAAAAAAAAAAAAAAAAAAGTGTTTTGCTTTTGAACACATGAAAACAGTGTCTAGAAGCTATCCAGCCATGTGATATGAGAAATAGAGACATTTATAGAAGAAGATCCAAGATTCAAATAATATTATACATAAGGCAATGATACCTCAGTTCCCTTCAGAATAGGTACCTTGGGAACTCACACAGTTCTCCCAGTCACCATCAGCTACCCTGTCATATTTTCCTCAGTCTCATCAACTATTTGAAATCTCTTCCCTTTCGAAGGTGATTTTGGTTTTGAGGAAAACCGAAAGTCACAAGACACCAAATCTGGGTTCTGCAGGGGCTGAATCATCTGACTTATTTGTTGTTTTGCCAAAAACTGTACAAAACATGATGTATGAGCAGGCACAATGTCATGATGAAGCTGCCAATCACCAGCTGCTCATAGCTATGGTCTTATGAATTGTCTGAATAGTTTCCATGAAGGAATGTTCAAGTTTAATGCAAAATTTGATGCACTCTTTACTCACTCAGTCATTTTGAATGTGACAGCCACACAGTACACATGCTCACTCAAGGGTGTCTACCGCCCTCACTGACTTGTACAGTGAAGTCACTGTTGTTAACGCATGTGCATTCCTGTCCATTCTCCTTGGCTGCCAGTTTATACCAATGCCATGCAAACTGTTCCCAATATATGAACAATGGCTGGACTTTTTCTAGACAGACCTTGTACATATATGTATAAAGACCAAGAAAAAATATTTCTCTAATGTCTTAAAAGAAGAAAAGTAATAGGCCAGTTTCAAAACTACAAACATACTTCATAGGTCTTATTTTTGTTTTCTCCAGTGGGTCTTCAATTTCATCACCCATAAGGATCAAAGTTGATGTTTTAAAAACCAGGTGGCATCTGGTATACTTAGATAAGTAACCATTTTTACCACCTCATCAACCACGACTTTTATGATTCCCATATGAGGCTAAAAAGTTACAAGATGTGTACCTATCATAACATCATTGACATTGTATTACAGACTCACAAGGCAACCTTTCTCTTTGTGTGATATGGGATATGAGCAATTATGGAGCATAAAAGTAAGGAAAAATTGGGCATTTTCTAGTCCTGGGATAAAGCTTCATAACATTACATACAGTTGAGATAAAGCTTCACAAACATGGATAATACAATTGTCTGTGTTTCTTGACTTGTGAAATGCTTGGGGGAAATTATTAGGTGTTAGGAAAATGGCATGAAACAAATGTGACTAAAAAATTACTTTTAAAGGAACTGCCAGAGTCCACTTTTGTCTATGTCATATGTTATCCAATTTGTGAATTTTTAAACCCTTGATTTCCCCTCCTACTCTTCACAGAATTTCCTTTGTTAAGATTGAAATAATTAGATGTAAGGAAAGAAAGGAAAAAGGAAGTGAAAGTTAAACTAAGGCTTAACATAAGCGAAGTGGCATGGGACAGTAAGATCTGTGCAAGGAGCACCAGGGCCCCATTGGGTTTGGGGGAAAATACTAAGGGAGAAAAAAGAGCATTGTCAGTTAGAAAAAGAGTAGAAGAGGCCTTTTTTTATTTTATGTTTTTACAGATGGTAAAATGTTAATTGACAGAAGAAATCAAAAGTAGCCAGTTCCTATTTAACTTCTAATTCTGTTAAACAGAAAATATAAATATTTGAATTAAAAATTGGTGCAAATATTGGTAGTATAACATCCCAATGAAAAGAAAGAAACTCTAGTAAAAACTTTGGGGATCTAAACTAGCTTTAAGAAATGACTTTCAAAATACTGAACATGTGCAAAAATATTATCAAATTATTCAGCTCATTTTTCAGAAATTATAGAAAGTAAAAGAATAGAAGAAACCATAAAGAAGATGATAAATCCTGCTAAATATAGACAGATTGGTAAAATATTATTTAAAAAAGTAAATATGAGAATTAGAAGATTGGTGAGAATTTGAAAAAATAATGAAGCTTAAAATACAAATTTTAGTTCTTTTTTTAAAGGATTATTAGAAGATGGGTGTACCTATATAACTGGATTATAGCAAGAGGTATGTTAAGGTTTCTTTCTTTTCTTTCTTTTTTTTTTTTTAACAATTTTATTCATTATTTTTAGAGAGAAGGGCAGGGAGGTGGGAAGAAAGGGATAGAAACATCAATGTATGGTTGCCTTTCACCTGCCTCCAGCTATGGACCTGGCTAGAGACCTGGCTTGCAACCTGGTTATGTGCCCTGACTGGGAAATGAACCAGTGACCTTTGGGTTCACAGGCCAGCGCCTTTCCACTGAGCTACCAACTAGGGCTTATTAAGGTTTCTTATATTATCCTTAGATACTAACTTATAGAACCTGAACAGAAAACAAATAAAAATAATGGATTTATAGCCAGTTGAACAAGTTGCTTAGGTAATATTGCTGAACTGGTCACACAGTTCATGTTCTCAGTCTTACTCCATTCAACATTTGTATCCATGAATTAGATTAGTCTACCCAAACTTTGGTTCTGGAAGTGACTTCTCTCTATACATGTGCATTTGTTTCTGTATCTATAGCTCAGATGTGCAGATTATGAGACAGAAGAGATGTTACATGTTTTGGATGGCAGAATTAGAGTCCAGAGAGGATCTTAACAGGATAGAGTATACTAATTATATTTGTATAGAACATAGTAATAAAAGTAAGAAACAGTGTTTGTGCCCAACAAACAAGCTATATACATATACAACTGGGGAGCTAAGAATTAGTAATGGAAAAAAAGAGTAGAATTAAGTTGATAATAATCTTATACATCAATATATGATATGACTACCAATGTTGTTTAAAGGTAATCTAATTTCAGGCTATATTCACACAAACAGAACCAGAAGCAGGTAGGTGATATTTCATTTGGGCCATGCTGTATCTGAATGAATGTGTTTAAGTTCTAGGTATTACCCTTTAAAGAAGACATAGACATACAAGTATATGTGCAGAGAAAAACCAGCAGAGTAAGAAGACACAAACTTGTCACTGAGGAATGGTGAAGGAGCTGGGGTTGGAGCAGAGAAGATGAGATGGGATATGAGAGCAATTTTACATAAGCTCAGAATTGCATGGAGAGCATCACCACCCCCATTACCAGGTGTATTCAGGCTCATGCTGGGCCAGTACCAGTTGCAGGATGTAGTGAATGAGGGCTTGGACTAGAAGGGCTCTGGGCTTCATTCAGTGCTTCCATAAAATCACTTAAGGGTTGTCATGTATAGAAGAATTAGTTCAGAAGACAAGACTAAAACTAAACTCATAGGAATTGATTCAAAAGAAGCAACAATAAACATTTGTTGAATGAATGATGAAATGCTTTATAATATATATCACTGTCTATGATTAGAATAGTCTACTTTGTCAGAGCGTGACCTCCTGGCCACCAGAGGTGTCTGAATACAAATCAAGAACCATGAGCTCAGGCTACCCTATGTAAGTTTTTAGGCAATTGGATGCCTCTGAAGTGGATTTATTTTGCAGTCATAAGAGAAAATTAGAATTTCCCAACAAAAGTGAATTTGTCTTGCCCATATTACCTTCCCCTCACCATCCCTTTAAAAAGCACAAAGATTATCTAGAAACCTTTTCTGGCATTGCCATAAAGATGAATAATTCTAATAAAAAAGACAATTTTTAGTTCCTGTATTATCCAAGCATTAAAAACACTGTAATAAAAATGTTTCAGCCCTGACTGGTGGCTCAGTGAACAAGGAGCAGGCCTGTGAACCCAAAGGCCGCTGGTTTGATTCCCAGCCAGGGCACATAACCAGGTTGCAAGCCAGGTCGCAAGCCAGGTCTGTACCTGGAGGTGGGTAAAAGGGAACCATACATTGATGTCTCTCTCCCTCTCTCCCTCTCTCTCTTCCTCCCTCTCTAAAAATAATAAATAAAATCTTTTTAAAAAATGTTTCAAATGCATACTTCTTTTTTCCATAAAAGGAAATACAATCTACCTTGTAGTATCCTTTTCTTCTATGTAATCTTTTAATAATTGTTTGGATCTCATCCTCAAATTCTTTATTTGTTGTACACAGACAAATCAGGTTTCAATTTATTTTTATCAAGGAGGACATAGAGAAAAAAGGATCAAATAATACTAACCCAAATTAATTCTTTTTCTTAAGATCTGTCATCATTTTCTAATATTCCAAGAAAAGTAAAAAGATAAGATTTTATCTGAAATTGTCAGTATTAAAATGGTAGCAACTAATTTGTGAAAACCAAATAAAATTTATCTACTATCAGAATCTGGTCCACTGGCTACCACTTTGTAGCTTCTAATTGTCCTCATGGAAATTATCAATTCAAAACACAAAGGGAAGATTGCATAAAATACGATGTGCATTTCAAAAATATGGAAAAATAAAGACAATGAATGTCCTTCCCTGCTTCAACCAAGGCTATTACCCTGCATGCTAAAAAGAAATACCATATAAGTTATGACAGTTTCTCAAACTACAATCCTGTTGGCACATGTCATTTCATTTGACACATTCTAAAAAACTTAAGTTATTGTAAGTTACTAAATAAAATTGGGGGTAGATATCATGATTCAAACTTTGCATTCTTCTCTGACACATTTTATTATAACTACATGGCTCCAAAGTGGAAGTAATACCACAGGCCAGTATAGAGTTACAGCTTTAACATTCAACATTATCCTGGTGACAGAGCAAGCTTTCTCCATTTCGATTTTGTTTGACTTTTCTGCCTGAAAGTGTAAAATGAAGGGTGAAGTTGTAAAGCTCTACATTAATTTTATGAACAAATCCAAAATGTCTAATAGATCTCCAGATATTCCCTCCTTCCTGTAACTCCTCAAAATTCATTTCCTTTTACACTATTACTGAATAGTTGTGCATGACTGCTAAACAAAAGGTTGTAAGACTGAAAAGTAATTTTGTACTGAGCAAAAAAGGCAACAAAAATAGAATGGCTTTAAAATGCTGTATTCTAGAATATCTTAACACAGAAGATTCTTTAGGAACTTTAATTTGCCAAAGGAGAAATATTATGTATTATTTTAAGCCAGAAAATGAAAGTGGTGTGTGTAGAGGATAAAGTACTTAATTTAAACAGTGGTTACCTATTTGGCAGAGAAAGAATAACATATTAATAAAAGGTAAAATATTCCTTCCTTTTGTTTTCATTATCAAAATTTTATTGATTGTCCTATAGGTTATAAATTATTTAAACAGTAAAAACATAATATCAAAGAAATGTAAAAAAATAAAATAAGAATGGTTAAATTGCAGTTAGAAGCTCTTGATGTATGATAGATATAACAATTCTAATAAAGATAAAATAATTTCTAATTTTCAAAACATCTGAGAAAACTCTGCTAATGATTCACAATCTTTCCAAAGTTTACCTTCTCACAGAGCTGTTTTGTAGGATAAAAATAAATTGAGAGAAAAGAAGAATCAAGACTGAAAAATTAGGTGCTGCTATAACTTACATTACTGCAAGCAATATAAGTACTATGTTAGAGTATATTCCATATCAAAAAGTTTATAATCCTAAAAGAAAATTCTGGTGCTGACATTCTAGGAATTTCTGACTTCCTTGAATGCTAAGACATATAAAGAAATAAGATGGCTAAGAAATAACAACTGAATTCTGAACCAAGTCTTAAACTTTTTTCTGATATTCCAAAGAAGGCAAGTCTTTGTCCTGTAAGGGTTATTGCAAAAAAAGCTCAGATGGTGGATGCTACTAGAAACCAGAGCCAGTGTTTGATATGATGGTCAACAATTATCATCAAAATCACTTCCACCTATCTTTGAAAAGGAACATAAAAATGGTGTTCCTTGCAGGTGAAGAATAAAAATTAGGCATTAAATTATAAAAATTAATTTATATTCTCTTTATAGAATTTGGAAAAGTCACATGGAATAGAAAAGAAATTTTTTTAAGTTAAGGTATATCAGTTTAATCCCCCAAACTTTGCAGGTTGCTTTGAATATTTGCCTATCTTTTCTTAATAGGAATTAAGAGTATAAGTAAGAGAAGGTTAACATTTATTAACATTTGTATGCGTTTAGATCTTGTGTATGTGAATAATAATCTATACTTATGGAGAACTCTGCTTCATAAAGGTAGTAGACAACTGCAATTTTGTGTAAGTATCTATGCTCACATATAAAGTATATCTCTATAAATAGAATAATTCCTGTTAATAAGAATGGATATGTGTACAAATGCCTACATATAAAATAATATACAGTATACTGATTTAAATGATCAGTTGTGAGAAAATGCAAGTGATAATTCTTAATAGGAGAAACAACTTGCAAACCTAGAAAGAAACAAACAAAGACAGCATATGCAATGAGCACTGGGCACGTTTTAGCAGATTTGCTGGTGTGTCTTGGTTTGGGCATAGTTCCCTTAGTCACATCCTTCATTCCATCCATCCTACTCCACCAGCGGAATCGTTTTCCTTTTCCAATCCTGGAAACCTCTAAGTCATAAAGGAATCAAGACTTGGGTGAGATATTTCAAGGTTGGGCCAAAATTTTAATAGCTTAGATAAAAAGATTAACTCGGTTTCTAAAAATAAGCCTGATAAAAGGCCCAAGGAGTAAAGATAGATATTTTTTAAAACAATTACTTGTTTTCTTAATTGAAATTTTGCTGGTGTCTCCTTTATCTTTTTCCTCACCTGCCAATAAACTAGGAATGTTCAGGCTGACATGTTGTTTTGCAGACATGGTAAATGAGGCAGCAATTACCACCTGTTGTTCCCTTGAACTTCCTACAGTTATAGCTGGTTCCTACTATTTCACATCACATCACACAGGCTTCAAGCCAGAACAATGCTGACACTCTGCCACACCTGCTTCTCCCTCCTTCTGTTCTCCCACCATTGTTTTTCTATTTAATTCTAATGGATGCCTTTAGTCCTGGAAAGAATGTCCTACTTAGGAGGAGTTTGTTGATGTTCTGAATACCACATCGGGGGTTTTCACATCATCTTTTCAACCACTAAGGCTCCCTTAGCAACATATTCATGCTAGACTCTTATCAAGCTAATAGCATAAGAATACTCAGATGGTTTCTTGGCATGTGGAATGATGAAAACAATAGTGTTACATCATCATCATCATTATTATTACTGTAACTACTACTTGTGTGTAGGTTTAATGATTCAAAAGTTTATTCGTGCACATAAAAAACAATTGGGGTAAGGAATGGTTTCTCTTAACATCAACATTTTTCAAACAAAATTCAACTGACTTCTAAGCTTCCTGACTCTCTCCAAGTCGCTATAGAATTGCATTTAAAGTAAGGTCTCACCACAAACATCCTTTCCCAACAAAGCCAGTCCTGTTTGCCACTTGTGATTTACAGGCTGTGCCTGCTATGAGGAGCTGCTGGACACATTAGTGCAGGTATGCTTATGAAAGGACACTGCTGTCTGGCACTAAATGACTTTCCAGAGACCCATCTCATTCAGAACTTCAGGAATTGTTCTTCCTAAACATGATCTGTCAATGCATAAGCCACTATTTCACCCATTCTAAAGGGGAGAATAAAAAATATAGTCTGACATTCTAGTCCCTTCTGCAAATCCTCATGCACCATTAAAATTCTGCTGTTTCATACTTTTCCTTCATTTCTATTTGGTTAATTCACTTCATTAACATTTTTGTTGCAATGGTAATTCTGCTTTGGGGAGCAATGAAAAAAAGAATGATAATAATATGTTGGATTTTGTTAGTGTAAATTCCATATAAGTTTCTATACTTCCTATTTGCAGTATGCTCATTATTCATAGAAATTACCAACTATAGTATGTTCAAATTTTGTCCATTTCACATATAGATTTTGAGATATTTATCTGAAGGCTTACTTTCTCTTCCTTTTATAATATTGAAAGTCATTTACCCCAGATCTATCTTTCCCTCCACATTTTGTTATATGCTTCATTTTCAGACATTAATGCAAACCATAGCTCCACATTATATAGGTTAACAAATGTAAGACTCATGTTTTAATTTAAGAGAGAATTAACTTGCTTAAATATAAAACAAAAAGAATAAAATCTTTTGTATAGTTTTCTGTTTGAGAGGTCATTAATGTATGAAGATACTCTTTAAATTATTTAGAAGATATTTCACAGAGAGCAGCAGTTGTAAAAATTCAAACTAAAGAAATATAAATGGATATTCTATATATACATACTTATATATATTTTTCTTTATCTAAAATGTTTCATTCCACTCAGTTTCAAGAAAAATGTGAAATGGTGCACATGAGCCTAAAGATCTTAAGATATAAGTCCAGATATATAAATCATGTGAAAAAGTAAAAAGGAGAATTTATAGTTGATATAAGCAAAAGTGTGGATGAATGAATTTTTTTTACTTTATAATATAGAATAAAATGTTATTTTATTATAACGACCACTGCATTAAAAAACACTGCAAGAAAATTCAATGGCTATTTTAACTGTTTGGTATCATTCTCCAGAATTCCCTTTCAGAGCATGTGCTTAGGATTGGATTTTGGTTTTACTTTAATATATCTGCAATCATTAATAGAATTCTCAGTTAAGGGCTCAAATGTCAGGTTTTCCACTATTTTGTTGTAGAAAGTGCTTATAAGTTGTTGTTTTAAAAAAAAAAAAGTTCACTTTTACTTCCAAATATTTCATATAAAAGTTTACACTGGATTAATATAGGTTTACTTACATAATCCTTTACTTTAAACAAAAATGTACGTGACTTAAAATCATGTAAAATAGGGAGAATTATTATTCTCCAGCCTTTCCAAAATTCTGCTTTTCTTTTCCTTACTTGATGAATGCAGGTATACAACTAACAACTGAGATATAATTTACTGAATTCAAAGGGTAATATTGGCTACAGATCAACAATTATTTACAAAGATAATTTATTTTTTAGATTGACCCACATTAGGACAAATTTATAAATGTTCCCAGGCTCAATTCAATATACCAGCTCTTAGTGGTTTGAAGTATAATAGAGAACACTCAAAAGAAAACTGATTATAAAATATAACAAGAACGTTTGCAAATTTTAACAAGCTTGCTGTTTCCATGCCAACTTCTGAATCTGGAAAGCATTAAAATAATTTTCTCACAATTTATTTCTTTTTATTGTGCTATATCAATTCCCTTTTCACAGGCAATACATTCAGTACCAAATGAGTAGGGTATTCATGAGGGCTAGAGAAAGGCAAGGGTTAAGTAAATAAGAACATCAAATTAATATCCAGGCCTAAATGCTTTAGCAGAGCCAAGGAATCTGTTTAATCATTCAAGTCAACAAAGGTTAAGATAATAAAATAAACTTCTGAATGCTTTCCTTTTTGGAACTTAATCTGTCTTGCCGAAGATGTTTTTAAGATGCTATCAGTTTTGTGTAGCCCCAGCTGTTATGAAAATTTACTTGAATACACTGGGAAGAGAAAAGAATGTTATGAAAATAGTTAAGCCAAGCTCCTGGGTGGCTTATTGAAACTGCGAGATCCCAGGACTCATTTAAAACCAGCTGTTGGATGATGATGTTGAGACCAATAAACCACTAAGTCTTTTCTTTATCAGGGCCCTGTGTTATTTGGCCAGGTGATGGAAGCCAACTGATTAGAAGATTGATATATGATCAAAAGATAACTTCATGGTGTTCACTTTATTGCCTAAGTTTGATTAATCAATTTGCCATAATTTCAGGACACAATCCCCTAAATTAAAAAGTATCGACCATTAAAATAGCTTTGCTTATTGTTAAGCCTATGCTTTTTTTGTTACTGAAATAGAGAAAAGAAATAGCAACCATGGGTATCAAAGCCCTGGGTACCATTGTGCCTCCAATGGCTGTGATTTGTGATGAGGGCAGGGGACTTAGAATTGAGCAAGAAACAAATCCTCTTGAATAATGAAGAGACAGCGCTAGTAGTAGTGGGTGCAGACAATGGGAAAATCCTTAAAAGTCTTGAGTCTTTTACACTTGACATTCAGGTTCTATTCCTGATGGAGAAATGTAATTCAATCTTTCCAAAAAAGAGGCTCAATTAAAAGCAGAATCAACAAAAAAAGTTGCAAAACATGTAAACACAGCATTATGAAGAGCAGAAAACAGGCTTCATTCATATGGTTATCTTAAAGAAAAATATCACTAATAGCTAATATAACAGGATCTTGATTTCTACAATCTTTAAATTGGTGTAATCGAATTGAGAAGCATGATCATATTATGACAAGGTAATTGGGTACTCTGACCTCTCTTAGCATTGCCCTTCCTCCCTAGCCTCCCTAGACAGGTTCTTGAGAATTACTTTGTAGCATCCATTCATTCATTGTTCTGGAGAGTTGACAGTGCAAGGATTGTAAAGACTGAGATGATCATGATTGAACAATAGCAAAAATAAACAAACAAACAAGAGATGTACCATATTTGCATTTGTGTTCCCCAGCTTATCAATTAAGTTGAAAACACTCTAGCAGCCTATGGAGGTAGCTTGGCAGTTTGGAAAGAGCAGATTTTGAAATCTGGGTTTGAGTTCCAGCATTATCTTTTGGTAGATGTTTGTGAAAAAGTGTAGAAAAATTACTTAACTTCCTCATCAGAAAAATCCTCATCAGAAAAAAAAAAAAAAAAAAGATAATGTGAATATTTGTGTTGCTAACTCAGTTACTTTTGAAGGTAAAGGAGAGACTGTATAAAAATATAATCTGTGCCACTGACTGGCACTGGTATCTTGAAAAAAATACTTGTAAATCTGGGTTTCCTCATCCATTAAATGCACATAATAAAATTATTCCACAGGGCTATTGAAATAAGATGGCTTTATAGGGTGTTTGGCATATTTTAAGAAGAACTCAGTCAAGTTATTTATCATTATTACTGTTACTACTTGAGCCAGAGATATTTCTATGTTGTTTCACATTGACTACCTTACTCGTAGGAAAGCAGCCGCATCCATGAGGGCAGCACAAACTTGAAGCTGAGAGCTGAGCTCAAAACCCACTTCTGCCCCTAACAAGTTACATGAACTTGGGCACGTTATTTTCTCCCAGATTTCTCCTGTGAAATATTGGGGGAACATTCAGCTATGACCTGTTGAGACCTTATTACAGAGTTTTAAAAAAATATTTTATTTATTATTTTTAGAGAGAGGGGAAGGAAGAGAGGCAGAGAGGAAGAGATACCAGTGTATGGTTGCCTTTCACCTGCCTCCAGCTATGGACCTGGCTGGAGACCTGGCTTGCAACCTGGTTATGTGCCCTGGCTGGGAATCGAACCAGCAACCTTTGGTTCACAGGCTGGTGCCTTATCCACTGTGCCACCAGCCAGGGCTAATTCTTAATATAACCATATAGACAGATAGTGATAAGAGTTAGAATTTGAACCCTGTCCAGCCTGACCCCAGCCCATGTGGATGTAATCATTTTACTGTACACTGTACTATATTCACTTTTCCTATTTTCCTTCCTTGATAACCTATCTTGCTGAAGTGAATAAGGCTTAGCGATGATGTGGACAACTTACCTAGAAAGGTGTTCAACAAGTTATAAGCCTCTAAGTAATTAGCAGTTATAATTAACATGTGAGGTATTATTTCCTAATCCAACATTCATTCAGTCTAGGAATGCCCCTACAACTCCCTTATAGCAGGCCTCCAATCCCTGCTTGAACAGGGCCAAGTCATAGCCTCAAAACTCTGTAATACAAAACTAGGAGGATGAAATTTTTATAAATGAGTATGGGCATGGCGACTGAGAGCACAGAAAAAGCACCTCACTGACCAGATAGTCTAAAGGCATAACTGCTGAGGAACAATATTTGACTGCAAAAATGAACTAAAGATGAACAGCAAGCCATGACATCTCATTAAGAAGCAATAAGGGAAGTGCAATCCATCTTTTAAAAAAATGTTTATTGTTTATTTTTTATTAATTTATTGTTTTTATATTACAGTTGTCCTATTTTCCCCCCATCTCTCCCCTGGTCCACAATCCCTATCCCCTCTCCCACAGTTAATACCCACCCCGTTGTCCATATCCATGGGTCATTTCTAGTAGATCCTTGACTAGACCCTTCCCCTTCTTTTCCCCCTTTGCCTCTTCCCCCTTCCCTCTGGTCACTGTTAGCCTATTCCTTGTTTCCTCACCTCTGTTTCTATTTTGCTCATTTATTTGTTTGTTTATTAGTTTCCTGTATTAGGTGAAATCATATAGTATTTATCTTTCTAATGTCAGGATGCATTCATATGTATATGTAGAAACCTAACATTCGGTGCCTTGTAGAAAAAGAATAGCCAAATGATAACGGTGGCTGTTATTCATACATAAAATTATAAGCTCAAAATTGGTTCAGTAAATACTGACAGAAAGCTTATGTCAAAAAACGTTAGCCTGCTGATTTCTGCATTAAATCACATGCCATCAACAACATTCAAAGATAATCAACTTCCTACCATTTATCTTCTAACTTCCTACAATATTTCACTTCCACTACTTAACAAAATGCACTCCCTTAATACCCCCATAACTCCAGAATGCCAAATCCAAAAGCTTTTTATAGGTCTTGTCCCTGTGGTTTTCTTTTTATTAAGAACATCCTCCCCACCCTTTATTTAGCTTTTCTTTTAGTGTTCAACATGGCAGAGCCCTAGTTTCTCATTGAATGCGTACTTTTTTTTTGCTGACACCCTTCCTTGTCCCACTTCTTAAATGTGGATATTTCTAAAGTGGTTCTTGCTTCACTCTTTTACACACCATTTTTCATTCCTATGGTTTTAACACTCACTGTGTGACAGGTCGGCTATGCAACCTTTACATTCAGTTATGACACCACCTTAGATTTCTAATCTCATGGTTCCAACTATTTGCTATATTAGTCAAGTGAAATAATCTAGGAAGTTAACAAATTCAACATAACTAAAATTCAACTAATTTATCCTCTTGACTTTCTTCTGACCAAGTGTATCAAGCAGAGCCAGAAACTTTAGACCTATATTTATCTTGTTTTTCAACTTCAGCCCTTAAATCCAATTAGCTTCAAGACTTGTATTGAATTTTCACCTCAGTATCCTGCAGTTTTACTCCCTGACTTATTTTCCTTTCTTTCTCTCCTTCCTTCCTTCCTTCTTTTAAACCTTAAACTGGCCACAATTCCACCTAGAACCACAGACCTTGGATATAAACACTGATCAAATCCATCTCCCACCTTCTCCTTGAAGACTTCTCTGTTACCAATTTCTCCTCTGCTGGTGTCATCTCTGATTTTCCCTCTTTGTCTGCCCAGGTGTCTGTTTGGCACTTAGGACAAACCCCATTGTCATAAGTTTCCTTTTCAACCCCATTCTCCTTGGCTCAATTCCAGCTTTGACCTAACTATATGACATGGTCTGGCCAATGAGACATGAGCAGAAGTAAGTGCACTATAAAATTCATGGATATCATATGGTATTTGTCCTTCACTGACTGGCTTATTTCACTAAGCATGTGCTGTCCTTTCTTCCCACAGATTCCTGCAGGTTTGGCTTATATCTACTTGATATTGTTTGGCATAGCCCAACTAAGTTTTATGTGCCTGAAATACATCTATTTCAGCGCAATCATTGCCCTTCACACACTTGCATTTCTGGGAGTAACGTGCAATAAGAGGCTGTCCTGGTGCTGTTGGGTCAGGCATGCATACAGATTAGATGCAGAGTTGCTCTTGATCTGGCCAAAGACCCCTTAACCCAGCATGAGGTATGATCTCACCCATTACAGGACAATAATGAACAAAACTAACAACAAGCAAAACAGAACCAAATATATGAATACAGTGAGTAGGCCTTCAGTGGTCAGGGGGAAGGGGGTTGGAGGGAGGGGGGAGGAAGAGGCAAGGAAGGGGAGCTGTTTAGACAAGGAACCATGGACATGGACAACAGGTGGGATTGACTTTGCGGGGAATGGATGGGTGGGAAGGGAGACAGAGGGGAGCAAAAAGGGGATGGATATAATACATCAATAAAATTAAATTTAAAAAATAAAATAAAATTCATGAAAAAAAATATTTTCTTGATATGGATTTTTTCCCATTTATCATCCCTGCTGAAGTAGATATAGATGTGATGGCTGGACTTAAAGTGGCCTTCTTATAGTCATGACTGAGAGGCCAGAAGATTCACAGGAACTTCCATAGCAGTGATAGAGAGAGATCTGATTAAGATCACTGAGGAGAAGTAGGCGGGGCCTAGTAGGAGTTTGCAGAGGCAATGGAAGGCAGCCTAGGACGGGATTGGCTGAGGAACTGAAGCCTCTAGAGCCAATGGGAATAAAAAGAGGGCGGGCTCTCTGGCTCACAAGCTTTTCTGGCCCCTGAGCTGGCTCTCTCTCAGGTTCAAGCTCCGCCTCTTTCCCTCAGGCTCTTTTTCTTCAAGGACTCCTGGATAATCGTGCTGCAGCTGCCTGCATTTCCCAACAGATGATATTTTGTATGGGAAGGAGCTCTGGGCACAGCCTAGGATCCCCCTGGTTGGGCAAAGGGAGGCGGGTTTACTGTTTGGGTGTCTGGAGGGAACTGACTCTGGGGCAGAAGCCTGTCATTCTTCCAAAATTGTGTAGCTTTTGTGTATTATGTTGTTTTACTTCATAAACTAACCCTATAGAATCAAACTGGGGAAAAGATAGAATCCAGGTGTTAGAGTTTAGCCTTAATTGATAGGCTTAAGTGATTAAAGCTGTGACTTGATAGGCTTACTCGGCTGCATTTGAATAAAGACTCCTTTCCAGCATCACCAAACCTTTGCCTCTGGAATTTTGCCTAGAGGGTGGCAGCAGGCATCAAGACTCCCAACTTGCTGTTCCACAACAGTATTATATAAGTAACACCATTAACTGCCTTCTCTGAATCTCTCATACTGTGAGAAAAAGACATCCTAATTTCCATAGAAAACATGGTGCTTTCCCCATTATTTTGGTGACTCCTTTAGAATTTCTTTGGCACTAAATTAGCCTCCTCCCCACTGCTGAGCTTCTCATTCTGACACTGTACTTTTTCTGCTCAGTAGAGCCCCTCGCCTCCAATGACACCTGATGTTCCAGACTGAGCCAGTCCCACCCCTCTGCTCATCTCTCCACTGAGAAGTGGACATTATCCTTATAGCTCAGATTCTTATAACCTTGTCCTGATGACTGACATAGTTTCCTGGCCTATCTGCTCTCCCTGCTTTCAGTCTCTTCCAGTTCCTTTTCATACTGCACACTATCACCTTGTAGACAAGAAGGGGGTTCTGTAATAAATTTGCCAAGTCCAGTGCCTGAAAGTAATCTCACAGGATGATTTTATCTTAAATTCCTAACTGGGCAGTCATGGTGGATAGTCACACCTCAGGCCTATAAAAGTTTTGTCTTTGCTTTAAGCAAGCGTTGTCCATTGTTCTTCTGCCTCTAGGTGAATAAACCTTTGAAATGACAGAGTAACCCTTTATTTTTAACTCCCCTTGGAGGTGTAACTACACTCAAGGGAACATATAAACCTTGTTAACTATCTTGTAACCCAATCATACAGATTTTCCTGCCCTTGCTTTCTCCTACCTTCAAGTAGTCTTCCTAATGCTCCCTCCTTAATTCCAAATGAATATAAAAAGAGCCGCAAGGGGATGGAAGTAATACAACAACAATAAAATTAAAAAAAAAAAAAAAAAAAAAAGGATCCCCAAGGCTGTCATTTTGCAGAGTATTTGAGAACTTGCTTCTGGTCCTATTGTCTGTTTGGCTCAAGTTAACTCTTACAAAAATTCTCTACAGGTTTGGACATCTCTTACATTGACAACCAAAAAAGATTTTCATAAAAACATTTGGTAATAATACCAAATAGTCTGGTGGTAATATATATCAAATGATGTAATAAAACATCTTCAATGGCTCCCTATTGCCTACCATACTAGACATTCAAAATGCTCCATAATATAACTTCAATAAAAATTTCAGGCTTATATGATACAATTTTCAATATTAAACCTATTTTCTTGGCAAATGGAATATTATTGGTTCTTAACTTAATCCTGTCATTTCCTACTTGAATAATACTGCTTGTTCTATTTCTTCTGAGAATGTGCAATGTCTTGCTCTTAATCTTATCTTTTAAAGATTACCCATTTATGAAGTTCTAGCTCAAATGGTAACTCTTCCACAGTCTCCAGTTATTATTTAAAATGGAAGACTGTTCACTTTTTTAGCATCTACTGGCACAGCTATTTAAGGCATGTAACACACAACCACATCATTTCTTATTCAGGTACCCATGAGATTATCAGATTTTGGGAATAGTAATGATACAATAATATTTCATTCTAACATTCAACAAATATTTATTAAGTCCTTATTGTCCTAGGTGATGGTGATATGAACAAAACAGACCAGGTACTCTGAGTGTCTGTTTCCAGGAGGGACATGTTTTTCGGATAACAAGCAAATAAATATATAAGAAAATAGGATAATCTCAGATTTAGATTGGGTAGTTAGGGAAGTTCTCCCTGAGGAGGCATTTGAGATGAAATTTCAATGATAATAGCCCAGTCACAAGAGGACCGGAGGCGAGCAAAGGGAAAATCATCATCAAGGTAGGAGTGAGTGTGGTGTGTTTGAAAAGCACAGGCAGATAGTGTGGCTGGAGCATAGGGTGTGGAGGGGGTAACTAGTCTAAGATGAGGTAGGCAAGGCCTAAAACTTGAACGTCTGTGGAGGCCAACCCAAGTTGTTTAGATTTCATTCTAAGGTTTAAGACAGGGAGTAATATGATCTAATTTATAATGTAACATGACATCTTTGGCTGCTGTGCAGAAAATAGATTATACTGGTTTAAGAGTGGAAGCAAGGTTAATTGGAATCTTACTTACCATGGTAATCAAGAACATGAGATGATAGTAGGTAGAATTTAGTGGTAGCAGAAGAGAGAAAGAAGTTGACATATTTACAGTGTCTATTGTATTAAGTATGGTATCTTGAACATAGTAGATGTTCAATATACAAGCTAAATATACATCCAAGAATTTCAAGATACTTTCACCTTTTTAATTTCTATATTATCTTTTTCCTGCTTTTATTTGTTTATTTTACCTTAATACATCCCTCTTTGACACTCAGGGAGCCAAAGAGAAAATATAGGAATTGCATATTCAAGGAAATAGTACTGTAAAGATGCTATAATGGAATGCCAGCTAACAAAGAACTGAAATGATGGTGGGACCTATTGTTAATTATGGAAAGAAATAACTTACTTGAGATAAGTGGGAAAAAGTAGAATTCAAACCTTTGATAGGATAGAAATGGTCAGGACATTCAAATCCAAAGATTTATATTTGTTTGTTTGTTTTTTGTTTATATTTTAAAATTTAATCTTTATTTTGTTTTTTTTCCCAAGAGATTTACATCTTAGAAAAAGAGTCTGAGTCTGCATCAGCTGGAATAGTATGCCTACAGAAGATGTGGGTGAAATTAATTTTCATTATATTGAAGACTTTTCCAGCTCTAACTTACTTTCATTTATCTGAAAATATAAATCATTCATTTTAGTATCTTGATATGATAAATTTCCTAATAAGTAGCTAATACTATCTTACTAGAAAGGACTATTTATAAAAGCTAAGAACACTGAATGTGACCTCCCTTGTCTCTAAATGTAGACTCTGAGAAAAGACAGGAAATTCAGTAGGTTCTCATTCTCTTTCTTGTTACTTCCCAGGACATTTAGATTTTTACCCATGAAGATTTATTCTACATTGTTAATTCAATCTAAATTCTTTTAATACAAAGCAAAATCCAGGGGAAAATGGGATCATTTTTTGCCACTTTGCACCTGAAATGTTGAATGGCCCCTGAATTGTGTGAAACTTGGCTTAAGTCAGTGTGAAAACTGGCTGAAATCTATATGAAAGGCAGTTTGGGTTTGTCAAAGTAGCTCATGAACTTTGGCCAAACTTCCAAGAAACCTGGTCCAAGTCTTGGTTTGTATTGCAACATAAAACCAGGTGAATTTCACATGGTTTCAGGTTTCATCCTGAAAATTTGGCCTAGCTTTATAATCAATCATCACTTTTTAGAACGATGAAAGCCAATGCACCTTTTTGAAAATGAGGACTGCATGCATACTGATGACAGCTAAGCTCTGACCCGCCCCCTCACTTCCTTTGCCAAAAGAAGATTTCTCAAAATAGAAACAGTCTCCCTCTTACCTGGGACGGGCAAGTTGAGTGATTTTGATATTGTGTGTAGAAAGAAATGATACTCAATACATGGAGACAAGCCATGTGAAATAATCACCACATACAGAGCAAGTGGCTATACGCTAATCATTTAAAGTTATGAGAATTTCATTCCATGCACATCCATGACATATATTATAATGTCTAATCTCCTTGACCATAAAGTGAGCTTTTACCTTGAAGCTAGTCATCAGCTAGAATAACTGCCATGAGAAACAAAATGCTCTGAGGCATAATCATTTCTCTATGAAGAATAGCTGAAGAATAGCAAGGGAAGTAAATCATAGTCTAACTTATATCTAGTCTAAGAAGCATGAGGAGATAAGACTACAGACTTTGCAAATTTGCATTGATTACATCTGGTGTAGCAAAACCTCTACTGTAGTATACATGAATTCAATAATTAAGCACAGTGATAAAATATCCAACACAATTGTATTTTCAACCTGCAAGTTTTAAATGTGCTTTTCCACTGTAAAAAAATGACTCTCTTCAACCGAATACTCACTTTTGTGCTCAGTGACATGAGAAAATTGAGAGGTATGTCTGAGCAGAGCCACTACATCATTGGAACAGTATGTCTGAACATTTGGGTAATAAGGCACAGATGTGGAGCAGAGGACTTGGCACTACCAAGGTAACAGCAATGCATTCACCATTGTGTTTAATGGGTAAAAGAGCCACATTTGAGAAGAATAAAAGAATGCCCCTCCTCCCTGGAATGCTAAATAACGTTACACCTTTTATCTATTTAAAAATCTATTAAAAATAAGACATTTAAATAAGCATTATGCAAACATGGTGAAGAATAAACATATAAAATGCATTAATATTTTCATCTATGATATATCATATTTATGCAATAGCACATAAAGTTTAACTGCAGAAAAAAAAGCCAAATTCAATAGGGATGAATCTACATGGCCTTTACATTGCAAAACACTGCATGCAATGATAAAGGACTCAACTGCCACTAGAAAGGTGGTGTTGTTGACTTTTAGTGGTAATTTTGGCCCTTGATCAGCAGGGCTAATTACTATAGAATATTCTGTTTACAGTGATCAAGTAAAGCTAATGCAACTGTATATACACATTAGTTATGATTAAGGCTATTTCACTTACAAGTGGTACAAGTATTTTGGCAACCATTACTAACCTATGAGACACAAAGGCAGTTATAAAGCCAGGGCTACTTTCATTTGGTAAGTTTGGAACTAAAAACTAATATTCTGCTCAGGATTGGAAGAGTACAACTTACCCGAGGTCCCTGATCACCTTGTTCTCCCTGTAGAGGAGAAAAATGAGATGATAGATAGTTAAAGCACTAAGTCTGTATGCACTGCTCATTAAAAAGATCATAGAATAGGTCATTTCAATATGGATTTCCACTAACTTAATTTGTTCCTGCTATTCATTTTCTTACCTTATCACCTTTTGGACCAGGAGGGCCCTGAAGAAAAGAAAGAGAAAAAGGAAACATAGTTTAAAAATAAATTTTAAATATTATAGCTTGAAAGATGAGCTAAGGTTAGTTGCAGGATTTGTGCAAAGGGCAGAGAGATACAGCTTTCAATGAGGTTTTTCAAGGAATTCAGGGCTCTAAACTATAATTGTAATATGGTTAGATTATGAAAATTGTATGGTATGATGGTATACACACACACACACACACAGAAAAACACATGTCATAAATGTATTATATACTAAATAGATTTTCACAAACTGAACACACCTATGCGAGTTGAACCAGCTAAAGAAACCCAGAGGCACCTATTGTGACATTTCCTTTTTACTACTCACCACCAACAGTAACCACTACTTCTGACTTCTGGCAGCTTAGTTTATATACTTTATATAAATGAAATCATACACTATGTGTCTGGCCTCCTTTGCTCACTAGGTGTGACATTCATGCATAATTTTGTGCATGGTTATAGATCACTTTTTCCTGCTTTATAATATCCTATTGTGTGAATAAATCATAATTTATTTAGTAATCCTACAGTTGATGCCCATTAGTTTCCAGGAGTTTCTAAGTCATGATTATTACAAATGGTGCTGTCATAAACATCCTTGTATGTATCTTTTGGTTAAAAATTGTATGCATTTTTTTCCTTGTGTAGTAACATTTTAGCAAGTAATATTCTTATACATTTCTTTTGGGTATATAAAGGACTGTCCAGAAAGTATCCAGCCACATACGAAAACTAGAGACATTTATTGAAGAAGATACAAGAAACATTGTACATAGGACAATGACACCTCAGTCCCCTTCAAAGTAGGTACGTTGGGACCTCACACAGTTCTCCCAATTACCATCAGCTGCCTGTCTTATTTTCCTGAATCCCATCAACAGTCTGAAATCTTTTCTCTTTTTTCAAAGGTGATTTTAGTTTTGGGAAAGGCAGAAGTTGCCAAATCTGGGTTGTAGGTAGGCTGAGTAACCTGGGTAATTTGATATTTCACAAAAAAATGGCATGAGACATGATGCATGATGCACATTGTTGTGATGAAGCGGCCAATCACCAGCTACCCATAGCTGCAGCCATTTTCATTATATTTCATCTTTCAACCAACAAAGAACATTGAAGTAGTGCTCCTTATTCATTGCTTGGCTTGGAGGGCCAAACACCTTGATGGACAATACTTCCCCAATCAAAAACACAGTTAACATGTGGTCTTGTTGCGACTTTGCCATGCCTTCTCCAGGCATGGAGAATCAGGCAACTTCCATTGGAACTATTGGGCCTTTGTTTCCAGATCTTGGCCATCAATCCACCATTCATCTCTGGTTATGACCTTCTTGCAGAAATCTGGTTCACTGGTAGAGATTTGAATCAGGTCTTTAACAACTGCAGAATCATGTTCCTTGTGCTTTGGTAGCAGATGCTTGTGTAACAAATTTTGCCATGACACATTTCATGCCAGGATCCTGTGTCAAAATCTTGGAAATGGGTTGTTTTTTTTTTTTTTTGAATCCCCAGATCTGTTTCTAGTTTTCAACTGTCAGTTGTCATTGATCATTGTTGACTACAGTCCATACACATTTCATATTCTCAGGTGGCCTGCTTATTGCAGGCCTTCCAGAATGTGGATCACTATAAACAGATTCTTGAATATCTCTGAAGCATTTGTGCCACACTTTTATTTGTGCTGCACTCATTGCATTGTCCCCGAAAATCTTCTACATCATCAGAAGTTTCCATGAAGGAATGTTCAAGCTTAATGTAAAATATGATGCAGATCCACTGTTCTACTCACACATCATTTTGAATGGGACAGCCACACAGTACACATGCTCACTCAATGGTGTCTACCACCCCCACTGACTAGCACAGTGAAGTCATCATTGTTCACACATGCACATCCCAATCCACTCTCCTTGGCTGCAAGATTACATCAATGTCACACAAACTGTTCTCGTTATATTAACAATGGCTGGACTTTTTCCAGACAGACCTTGTATATCTAGGAGAATTGTTAGGTTGTAGAAAATACATATGTTCAGTTTTAGTGGATACTGCCAAATAGTTTTTTAGTGTGGGTCTAACATTTTACACTCTCATCAGCAATGTATGAAAACTTCAGTTCCCCTAAATTAACACCAATACTTGGTATTTTCCATCTTTTTCCCTTTAACATTCTGGTGGAATGTGTAGTAGTTTCACATTGCATTTAATCTGTTTCTCCAGTGATTAAGTTGAACTTCTGTTAATGTAGATATTGGTCATTTTACATCCCCTTTTGGAAACTGTTCACATTTTTCATCCTTTTTTATTGTTATCCTATTGCTTTGTTAGAGTCTTTTATATATTATACTGTATACTCTATATTATATATATTTATAGAGAGATGGCAGAAGATTGGTGGAGAGAAAATGCATATGTGAATATATTCTTCCACTCTGTACATTGTATTTTTATTCTCTTATAAGCATTTTTTATGAAAAGTTCTTAATTTTAATAAAACTCAATTTAACATTTTTATATTTACAGTTATCTTTTTGTGTTCTGCTTAAGACATCTTTGCCTACTCCAAGAGCATGATGAGATTCTATGTTTATACTAAAAGTTGTATTATTTTATCTTTCATATTTTGATCTGAATTCAGGGAGAATTGATTATGTGCATGAAGGTCAAAATCAAGATGTTTTCCCCCCAGGTACATACCAAATTAACCCAACACCATTTATTAAAGTGCATCTTTTTCCCATTGTAGTACAATGTTATATTTGGCATAAATTAGATGACCACATACAAAGGTCTGTCCCAAAAGTATCAAGCCAGTATCAATTTAATTAAAACAGTTCGCACAGCCAATACCTTCAGGATAGACCCTGTATATGTGGACCTTTTCAGGAATTTCTTTTTTGTTGGACAGCTGTCTATTCTTGAGACACACTGAGGTTCTCTTTACCTTTTAACACAAACACTTGAAGGAAATACTCATTCTAAAGACATGAATACTTTCCCCACCTTAACTCTTAAAAATAAAGTCACATTTCAGGGTTCAGCCTACCTGAGGATTTGGAGCATTTCAGAGTTACCTTCAATCTCCCACTTTCACCGTCAGTAGGGCTGGGAGATAAGAAGTCTAGATGGAAAGTAATGTAAGGTTCTAGCAAAATGCCCTCCTTAGGTCCCAAGTGGAGATTGCTGTCACCTAAGGTGGGCAGGTGGGAACGCTCTGCCTACTAAAATATCGCCTACTAAGTATAAGCAACAGAGGAACTGTACCAAATTTTCATTGTTAGTCATGGTACTTCTGGTAATAGTCATGAGGTTATCATAAAATTAAAAACAATAATATTGTGTCTCTTATTTTATATATTTTAATACCCTCAAAGAATCTATTTGAGCATTTAACCATCTCCCAATCCAAAGAGGAAAGTATTAAACTAATACTTTTGTAGATGCCTAAAATTTTTTTAAATTATCAAGTGTAGGTCTTTTGTAAGAGAGTTTAAGCCATACCCTGTGCTAGAGTTCTCTCCCAACACTTAGCATCCCAAATCACTGCATGTTAAGTGCCACAGAAAGAATGATGATCATGTGCCTGCCTTCAACAGGTGCTTTCTGAAATGCCTCTCAACTGTGTTTCCCACAGGGTCAGGGATACTGACCCCAAGATCTCAAGTTCAAAATGAGAGAGAGAGAAAGAGAGAGAGGGAGAGAGGGAGAGAGAGAGAGAGAGAGAGAGAGAGAGAGAGAGAGAGAGAGAGAGAGGAATTAGAGTATCAGGGAGGGAAAAAAGACCTTTTATCTCTTACCCAGAAAATAATTTTGCCATTAAAAAACAATTTTCCATTAAAAAAGGGAGGCTAGGAAAATTATTTTTTAACATTTTCAGTAAATGTTTTTATTAACATTTTCACTGAATCAGACAGTGACTGATTAGTACTGTCTGTGCTTACTTCTGTAAAATTAAGTTTAAGAAATGTATCTGGTCATATATATTAAACACAAACAAAATGTTCACTAATACTCCACAAATAGAATTTTGGTTTTGGTGGGGCCAAAGACAACCCAAAGAAAAGGGTGGAAAGATATCTACCATCAAGTTAAAGAACAACAACGGAGAGTCTAGTCCTACGTAGAATGTCATTTAACTTTATTTTGATCTTTATATACAGCTGTTAAATACCTATAGAGAGTTTGGCAGGGTTCTAAGCACTGATGGGGAATATGGTGGGAGCAGCTGATTAGAAAAGCTAAATAGTTTGTTTTGGAGGAGTGAAATAGTCTAGTGTTAGCATTAGATATTAAGAAAAAAACCCTAGAAAACACAGCTACTATATGGTCACTTACAATTATTGTGGCCCCCTTCCAAGATTCCACCCCTTCCCTTCCAAAAGTCTCTCCTCTTTAAACTCCTATTTCTTCTATTGGTGAAATTTCAGAGGCCATGCTGTCCTTGTCCTCTTAAATTGCTTTGTGAGGTTACAGGGTGTGTTTGAGATCAAAACTTTCTGAAATAATTTTACAGGGCAGAATGGAGGTGAGTCTTTTTCTCAAAATCTGATTACTAATTGCCAGTTACCAAAGTGACATGTATTAACTAGAACTCTTTAGATAGCCTGAAAACTTGCACTCACGATTTGCAGGCACAAGCTACAAGAGGGAGTGCAGACAGGATGGCGTCCTGGCATCTGCGAGCTCAAGACAGAACCAAGGCAGAGGTCAGCCTCCATTCACAGCTGTGCTGCCTGCTTCGGACACTCCAGACCCCACTTGTGCTCTTGGGATTAATGGCAGGTGGTTTTCCTTCTGCTCTGACAGAAATCCCACTCTTCTTTCTGAATTAGACCCTCTTCACTGCAAATATGGGTTGAATTTTAAGAAAAAATGTGGGCTACCAAAGTAGACACAGATAGTATTTCAAAATTTGGGAGCCATGGCTCTTCTCAACGTTAAAACATTATAAATTAAAGAACAATTTCTTTGATAATTAACTTTTGTAACTAAAGCTGTGTCATTACTTATTTTTGTCTTTATAGTAAAACAAAAAAAAAAAAATCACTGGTATTAACTAAAAGACTGGAAGCAATACAAATCAATTAATTACTTGAATTACAGAGTATTTTTCCATGGCATTTTGTTCAGGTATCAGAATCAGTGATGGTTAATAAATATTTGAAGATAAAACTTTGTGGCTAAACATGGTTGAGATCAACAGAAAGTAAATACACTAAAATTACTGATTATGAAAAAGTAAATAGTGAGTCACAGTTTTATATATAACTTCTTTTGGGATTTATGTCCATCTTCTGTGGTGTAGCATGTTGGATCAGATATTTATAACATCCACTTAAGTAATAAAAATATTTGAAACACTCTCTTTAAAACATTTGATGTAATTAGTTCTATTTACATAAATTTAAAAGGTGTTAACATAGTTTTATTATTAGTGCTGTTATGTAGTAGTTGGAACATTTGTTTCAGAGTGCTGTTAGGGTATTATCAACCTACTACCAAAAAAATTATAATTTTTAGTGGGAAACTTCAAATTAGCCCCTACTCAAGTGATTTTATGGTAACAATCTTTTCATTTGTTCCAAGCCTTGAAGTCTCCCAAAATTTAATTCTATCCAAATAACTAAGTTTTTCATGCTCCATTATCTGTTTCAATGAAATGATAAAACCAAGCTGAAAATACAGTGAGCAAGAGGCACAACAAATGAAATTTTGGAATATATTGTATTTCAATGTACATAAAAGTAATGGAAATATAGCTGGAAAAGAGATATATTCATAGGAGGTGGATGCCCCAATAAAAGCCTTCCATTTACTACAACTGTAACTTTTGCCTACTTTGAACCAGCAAAAGTTGAAGAGGGAATGATTTTTAAAAGATGGCAATAATAAAAAGAAAATTAAATTCTGCTAAAGGTAGAAAAAATAGAAAAGGAGCAAACCCTAGAAATTCTTGGCAGCTAGAGCTTGCTGGAATAAGAATGGGGTTATGATTTCTATCCCATAAATTGTAGGCCATTTTTATTTTTGAAAAATAACAACCTTTTTCTGATTAATCTTTTCATTACTATAGAATTACGAGAGCAAGCAAGTTTTATTTTCTAAACATTTATGGCCAACTATTAGCCAGGCAATGTGGTCGGAGTCTGGAGGAGCGACATGTAAACATAATGATATAGTTGAATAAACACTGTGTTGTGGGAGAGAAAAGAAGGTAGGTGAGCTGGAGTTAAAAAGATGATATTGGAACTGGCTCTTGAAAGTTGGCCAGAGATAAAGGGAACTGGGAAGAGGTGAAGCAGTTCAGGCAGAAGAGAAGAACATGCGTAAGTGTGAAAGGACATCATGTTATCAGAGAAAGATGAGTTCAGAGTGGTAAGAATCTAAGTGGTGCAGGAGTGAAGATGGGGAATACTAAGAAAGAGAGACTTGGAAAGGCTGGCTAACAATACCCAGATCCCTAGGCAAGATGCTGTTTTCAATTTAACAAAGGAGTGACAAGATCAAGTGTGATTCACAGAACTCCAAGAGCATGGCGTGCTACCCTTAGGAAGCTGTTACCTTGGTAAAGAAGAGAGATGGCAAACATCTGAATTAAGGTCATGACAGTGGGAACACAGGGACAGTTCTAGGTTCAGAAGATATAGCTGAGGCAGAAACAATGATACCAGTTAACTGATTGGATGTGGGGACCACAGGCAGATCATCAACATAGTTTACATCCTATTCATTTGAAATTTCACAATTTACTGCATTTGCAGAAAACCATTGCCCTCAGCTGTTCCAACACAGCAGCTCCAGAGCCAAGAGACCATACAGTTTTAAATCTGCTTTTGGGGGTGTATGTCAAATCCAAGCAGATTGTTGGCAGCTTTAGCTGACCTAATCAGAAATAGCTGTGAGAGAGGGAGGGGGAGAGGGAGAGAGAGAGAGAGAGAGAGAGAG